>PVHY01015346.1:0-36179 GCA_004024945.1 Uropsilus gracilis
CAGGGACGGTTCCGCAGTCCCCAGCCCTCCGCCTCCACCCCTGCGCCCTAGGTGGTACGGGGAAGACGTAGACTAGTGGCGGGCCTCGCCTGGGACGTACACACCTGACCCCCAAATGAGTGACATTGCATCCCCCGCCCCCACCAAACACCGCTGCAGTCCTTCTGCCGGATCCCCAGCCCCGCCCCGCCCCCGGCAGTGGCATCTTCCCGGCCTCACCTCCTTCCTCCCTCTCTCTTTCCCTCCTCCCCACCCACTCGCCTGCGCCTGCGGAGCGGCTCCTGCCCGCCTCCACCCCGCTGGCTGCAGACTTGTGGCTCCCTCCGGCCCCTTCCCGCCTATCCCCCGGCCTTGAGACACTCTTCTCCAGGCCAGGGGATGAGAGCGGCCAGCTAGGTGATTCGGAGCTGTTAAATCGAAAGATGAGGGCGCCTGCTAGATAGGCAGGAAGGCTTCACTCTACCTTCCACAGGCCCAGGACACCCCCCCACCGCCCCTTCCAACACACACCTCCCTGTTCCCCACTCCGCACAGCTGCCCGCCCGCCAACGGACTTAGCTTCGCATACCCTAGTCACCTAAACCCCACCCCGTCCCTGGAGTCCAGTTCCCCTCCCGGCGCCGCCCCCGACCCAAACCGCCTCTTGCCCTTCCTTCGCCTGGGCCAGAGCCCCCCGCAGCCACCTCCGGCTCCTCCTCCCGGCTCCCGCGGTTGGAATCACGCCGGCGTGCCTCCTTGCTGCGGTCCCGCGGACTTCCTCCAGGGGCAGGCTGGAGGCGCGCGCGCCACCCTCAGCCCAATCCCCTTAGCTACTGCTGCGGGCAGGGCACTTTTTTTTTTTTTTTTTTAAAACAGCCTTGCGCTGGGGGCTCGTATCCCGGGGTGGGGGTGGGGGTGGGCAGGAAGTGCTGCCTCTCGTTTTGCCGGGTACCAAGGGTATGCTGCCAGCCGGCTCTTGTGGTCTCTGCAGGTTTTCAAACCTTGCCCTCCTTCCACCTTGTCTGCTGCGGGATTCTGAGGCAAAGTTGTTTTTTTTTTTTAACGGGGCATAGTTTGCAGGGATCATGAGAAGGCATCGTATCTGCTCTCAGACCCGAGCCAAAGGGGATGGGGAGAGGCTGAGCTGGCACAACTAACCTGCTGCTTTGCCTTTGTTGAAAGAGGGAGGAACCCTCAGCACTGAGTCCAGACAAATGGTCATGACTTCCCCTTAAAAGTTTTTGTTTGCAAACTGAGTCCTGGCCCCGGGTGGTGGTGGTAGGGCCGCCTGGCCCCTCCTCCCAGGGTAGCATTAACTCCCTCCCTTCACTGGTAAAATTCCCAGTAGGACATTTGGCAAAAAGGCAGGGCAAGGAGCTGCCAACCGGGCCTGGCCCTGTTTCCTGGGTTCCCAGGGTGCTGGCTTCTCCCCTACCCTGACTTCCTTTCTCACCTCAGGGCCCCAAGTGAACGCACCAGCCCTCCTGTCTCAGCTTCCTCAGGCGGGTTGGGACTCGCAGAGCTATCTAACAAGCAGGGGAGGAAAATAACAACAGAATAACTGTAAGGGGAAGGAATGAGTAATAAAGCAGACAGGGGCAGGGAGAAGGGCTTTCATGTTTAAGAGATGCTATTTGCTTTTTAGGTCACAGGCTGCAAAAACAGGCTTTGATCCCAAGTGGGCGAATAATTTATTGAGAAAGTTTGCATGGTAGGGGAAAAAAGGGATGTTTGTTTGATCTGGAGCCCTCTCACTTGTCCCAAGTGCTGTTGGCTGTTGTTTAGAGTGGAAAAGCATTTGGTTCCACAGCAAATGCCTCACAGAGGGAAGTCCTCGCCTCAGGCAGCAGGGCTTGCTGTAAATGTTGGTTTTGAAACTGTTTGGCCAGGGGTCTCCCCAGCTCCTTTAGAAATGAAGTATTTAAGGATAGAGTTATTTGGGCTCAGGAGGCAGCAATGTTTCCAGAGCATTTCCCATCCAACATGCTTTTCCTTTCCCTAAATTGCCTGGCTGCATGGCTGGTAACACTGACTGTCCAAGAGATTGTCAGAAATCGCTTAGCTTTCGTTACAGGTGAAGTGGGACTGCTGGTCCACATCTCCCAGGTGCATTCCAGTTTTGAGGTTAAATCTTTGAACTGACTTTTACATCCTTGAGGGTGGGGGAGCAAAAAGTGTTCTTGTTAAGAGTGTTCCAGTTAACAGTAAGTGCTTCTTAAGACCAAGACCCAGGTGAGAGACTTCAAGTCCAAATCCTATTTCTTAACTCACCTAGCATGTTCTTGAGAGACTTTTCTCATTTTAGGCCCACTGAGGGGAGACCAGGTTAGAGTTCCTAGGAAGAAGGTACCCCTGGCTTTCTGTTTCCTCCACATAAGACCCCTACCCTGGGTCTCAAATGTCCTCAGGCAGCCCATAGGAATCTGGAGCACCCCATCCACATTTTAGAGTTGAAGGCCAGCGCTGTAGCCCAGTGGGGCACTGTCTGGGATCAGACAGCATAGGTTTGATGGTGACTGTGTGGTTGCCAGCTGTGGCAATCTGTGTCTCAGTTTCTCCATCTGCAAATGGGGTTAATAGCAGTTTTTACCTCATGGTGGGTATATGGGTATATCTACTGCAGAAAGAAAACTAAGCCCAAAGCCATACATATGGTAAGCACTTTATTAGTATTAGCCATTCTGTTATTATTAATGACCTGGAGAGGGCCCAAATGCTGCTTTGACCTTTCATCTCTCCCCCTTTAGGCTAGGCCAAAGAGCCGGCTCCCTTCTCTGAAGAGGGGATCAGAAGGAGTCAGCAGCTGCCAATGGGCAGCCATCTGTGGGAACGAGCGGACTGAGCTTTGCCCCTCTCTGAGGTGGAGAGTAGGGTGAGAAGGTGCTGAAGGACAAAGTAGACAAAGCCCCTTTCATTCTCCCAGGATCCCCTTGGTATGTCCCCAGATCTGGGTCTGGAGGGTGGGTGTGGGAAGCATGTTCTAGGGGAGCTGGGTGCCCCCTGGGACTTGGAATTGCAGGTGGGTGGTGGTGGATGGCAGGAGCGCTCAGGCTTCCCTACGCTTAGAGAAGCAGGTTGGAGGATCTGTGTACAAAATCATTTCTGTAACGGCAATTACTGTCCCTGAGAAGGCATTAAAGTTAATGAGAGATAGGAAAGAGTAGGGCTCTGACCCCCGTTTAAAGCAGTTTAAGAGTGTGCAGCTCTTGTTTTCTGAATGTCTGGCCTTCCCGACACAAGGAGGCTCTGAGGACAGGTTTTCCAGCCGAAATATCATTAAATTGTATTAGCATCTTATTACACACACGCCTTAGTGGTCTGCCTCAGACAGGGAGAGTTTTTGTTTCTCTTTGAAAGATTGTGTCTGGAATTGTAAATTGCCTGCTTGAAAGCCTTTCCCCCCCACTTTTTAAGGAGGAAGACGAAATCCTGCTGTGTGTGGTGGCGGGCAGGACAGGCCTGGTGGCCTCCAAAGAGGAGAGGCCGGAGGCCAGGTTGGGGTGTTTTAACTGCCCAGGGAATAGCTGCAATGGCAGGCCTGAAAGGCCCACTGTTCCCAGGGTCAGCTGGAAGGGCGTTAATGGAGGCCCGGGGTGTTTATTTGAGTTTATTTGTGGAGAGGTCTTTAAAGGGGGCTGGCATTGGGCACTAGTGTTTCAAGTCCAGGCCTGAGGCCCCCACTAAAACCAATGGCTGGTGCTGCCAAGAAAACATCTGCCACCAAATTGCTGCCCTATTACTGAGTTGACATTGATCATTAGCCAGGAGCCCGACCAAATAAAGTCTCCTGGAAAATGTGTGAGGTTAAGACGGGGAAGGCAGGCTGTGAAAACAGGGCAAAATCTTGTGCTGAGGTATTTGTTCCTGCAAGCTAAAAGCAGACCAGCTGGGCTGTGTGGTCCCCACACTTTGGTGGGTACGTAGCAGGTCTGGGGGACAAGGACACATGCAGCATATACGAGACCCCATTCTGTGTGGGTGCAACATGATGGGGACATTGGGACTCCAGCAGGGGTCCAGATGGATGTACATCTTACTCTCATGGAATGTACATCCTCCAGGAAAAGGACACAACAGGTACATCAACAAAACCAAACTGGGTTGCATGCTCTGAAGCTTTCTGTAGATAAGCTATGCAGTGTAGATCTCTGACAGTTAAGCCAAAACCTGAAAAAGTCAGACACACGTGACTTGCACAGAACACTGCAGACGGAGAGCACAGCCTGGGCACAGGTCCTGAACCAAGGAATATTTGCCTATTTGAGGAAGTGAAAGGAAACTGGTGTGACTGGGAAGTGGTGGGGAGGAGAATGGTGGTGGAAATGAACTTGTTGAGGTGTCAGGGGCCAGATCATGTTGAGTCTTGTGGTCAGGAGCTTGAGTGTTGTCCTTTGATCAGCAGGAAGCCTTTGAAAGATTTAAAATAGGGGCATGAGGTGATCTGATTTATGCTCTTTGAAATATCATCCTGCTGCTGTGTGGGTCTGGGATTTGGGGCAAGTAATGGTAGAAGGTGATAGGTAAATGAAGAGTCCAGGTAAGAGGCGAGACTGGCTTGGACCAGTGTGGTAGCAGTAGAGATGGGGAAGAGTGGGAGCATTCATGGAATGTTTTGGGGGGAGCGCCCACAGGGCTTGCCGAGAGTCACCTGTGGACTGCTGCTCTACTGAGGAGACTCCGAGCCACCTGCAAGGAGAGCTTCCCATGCTTCATGCAGCACGTGTCCATGCTGAGGGTGAGGTGAGGGTGCAGATGGACTGATGGGGAGGAAAGGGACCCTTGCTTCTGTCAGTTTTCCTTGGTAGGTGGAATTTCAAGGGCACTTTCTGTCCCCAAAGCGGGTGCTTTGTGGCACTGAGGTATTCTCCCAGAGTAGACCTTGATTGGGGAGAGAAAGGATGAACCAGTGGAGAGGGAAAATCAGGCCAAGATCAAATCTCAACACCCCTGACCCTACCTGCAGTTGTACCCTGGGCTTCAGCTTTGGTGATGAGCTTTCCTTGACCCCTCGCTGGGTTGCAGAGGTGGCTCATGGGGCAAAAGGCTGTCCACAGGGAAACCCAGGCCTCTTTTGGGGCTTCATTAGCAGTTGGCAGTGGAAGCTCACCTGAGGCAGGAAAGCTTTTGGAACAGACTTGGTTCAAAGCAAAGAAGCTTCACTCAAAACAGTGACTTCCCTCTGAAGCCTGGTTATTACTCTAATTAAACCACCACAAAATCTGCTCCCTTAATAACAACCTGTCCAGGAGAACCCTGAATGTTTCAAAGAGGACAGGTTGGACGGGGATAAAGCTGAAGGCAGGGTACAGGTCTGCTGTTGACCTGTCACCTCTTGGTCCCTGAGTAGCAGGGAACAGTTGTGAGAGGTCGTTGACAATCTTATCGTCCTGTTAGTGGGGTCCTTCCTTAGTGTACAGGGTCACTGCCCACCCTGAGGAACCACTGAAGTGGGCACTGGTAGGAGGACTGCCCAGCTGGCCTGAGGCCGACGTGGTATTAGTGACCGGCACCTATGTGGAGAGCCAGCCACTGTGCTGAAGACTTTATGCTGCTCTCATTTCTTCTCACCAGCTGGTTCTGGCCCATAGATGTGTTTAGTTTGGCCCTCTCAAAGTGTTTTTAGAATTCTGAATCATTTGCCAACATTTTAAGTTCAGGAGATTTATATACAAATCCAGATCTAGTTGGTGTTCTCTGGGAGGTGTATCTTCCCCAAGGTCCAGGGGACCTCTCATTCTATTAAGGGGTGGACTGGGATTTTAACCCGCTACTCGTGAATCCTGCTCTTTTGCTCTGGAAAACCCTGGCTTGGAGTTGCCCTCTTGGTAGAAATCAAAGGGGAATTCTGATGCACAATTGCAGGAGGAAATGGGAGATAAGAACCATATTTATAATTCTTTCCTACCTACTTATACTCCATCCATGACAAGGCTGGGGTGGCAAAAAGGTCGGTTAAACTCAGGGTCTGTCTGAATAACTTTAGCTACACTTGACCCTGGAGGACATCGAGGAGGCAGTGAAGCATTTTTACCCCACTCAGTTTCTGACCTGGGTCACTGACTGCCTGCGCTGCGCTGCACAGAGGCAGGGAAGACTGAAAGTCAAGAGTGAAGTCTCCAGAATCAGAGCAGTTGCTAACACTGAGATCTGGGGGAAGTCACTTAATCTGAGGGTCAGTGAGGTTCCTGTGCACTGGGACATGTGTGCCCCCCCCCACCCCCCAGGGTTCCTCTTTACCCCCTGCTGCAATGAGTGCTGAGCACTTTCATTTATCATTGTTCCTGCTTCCCTGACACAGGTGCTGCTTGCCCCACCAGGCTTCTCTCGTACTACTGCACCCTCTGGGGAGACTTGGTCTGCACCTGTGGACAGTCCCCATACGTCTTCCTGTCATGGGGGAAGGGTGTGGGCACTGGCATAGAGAGACATTCCTGACTGAGGTCAAGTCTGAGGCAGAGGGTCTTCCTGGTCAGCTCAGAGGTCTGGGTAGTTACATCCTGCCATGCAAAGCTAATGCTCCCTGGTCTCCATAGGGCCACGGTAAGATGAGGGGACCTCCAGGGTTCATTGAAAGACTTGGGGATAGCAAATGTGCTCTTAGGGAGGGATGGAGAGCCTGTTAGCCTGCAGCTGGAC
Organism: Uropsilus gracilis; assembly: GCA_004024945.1. NCBI lineage: Eukaryota > Metazoa > Chordata > Mammalia > Eulipotyphla > Talpidae > Uropsilus > Uropsilus gracilis. The sequence goes on from PVHY01015346.1 coordinate 6,616, forward strand.
TGCACAGCAGGGTTTTCTTCCTACTCATACTGGTTCCCTGTCCTTGGATGTTGGCTGAGAGGCATTCCACGTTGCAGGAACGTGGTGGTGAGTGTTCTGGGCCCAGAGACGCAGATCTGTTCTCGTGTTGGGATTCAGCCTCTGACCAGCTGTGAGGCCCAGGGCAGGTTAACAAGCCACTGGGTTTTGCCTCCTGTCCAAGAGGGGACAAGAGTGACCTCTGCCACCCTGAATGCTGCAGGATTTGAGGAAACAGTGTATAGAAAGCACTTGTAACTGACTGGAGCTGAATGGGCACAAAGGCAGCTCAGTGTGGACTCAGGAATTAGACCATGTGGATTCAAATCCCATTTCAGTCAGTTTAGCAAGGTGAAACGCTGAACTTCCCTAGTAAATGCATCACTCACAACTCCTTGAATTGTTAGAACATGTGATAGCTGAGATAGTGTTGGAGGGAGAAATAATTTCAGGGTGAAAGAAGAGCTGCTCTTCTTACCTTGAAGTTAAATGCTGCAGACTTGGTAAAGTTGGTTTGTGCTTCTTTTTGGAAAAGGAGATAGTGACATGCAGCCCAGCCCAGCCTAGTCCCCCTGGACCTGGTGTCTCAGGGACCCATCTTGGAGCTTTCCTGCCCCCAACCTGTTCCCATGCCCCTTGGCCACCATGTGAGCTTGGTGCCAGCTGGGCTGACTTGGCCCTGAGCTCAGGTGGTATGGGCATCCTGGAAAACTCATTGGTTTCCTCTCTAATCCCCTTCCTTTGACAGCTGGGCAGGGCACCAGTTGCAACTTAGAGATGGGAGTTGATTCTCTAGTAGGCCTGAGACTTTCAGAGGAAGCTGGGTCTGGGTAGGTCGCTGTGCATTGTGGTGTGCTCAGGCCCTGGCCCTCCTTGATGTAGTCTTTGGCCAGACTCCTGCAACAGCTCTGGGAGGTACAGCCTCCTGTCAGGGAGGGGTTAGAGGCAGAGTGAGGCTGGCTGAGAAGGCTAGGGTCGAACCTTGTTTCATCCTTTTGCTGTGGCGGGCTGAGTGTGGGGAGGTAGGTGACCAGGCAGTTTCCTGAGAGTGAGGATTTCCCATGCCACCTGTGGGTATAATGGGACCTGCCTTTTTTTACAGATGGAAGAGAAGAGGCGAAAATACTCCATCAGCAGCGACAACTCTGACACCACTGACAGTAAGGCCTTCCATTTGGGGCTCCCACAGGGAAAGCATTTGAGTGATTATTAGGCCCATCAACCCAAATGTGGGGAAGCTACTCCATAGTCTTAGTGTTGAGGAAAACCTAAATCAGGTCTGACCCCTTTGCTCCTAAGGAAGTCCGCACACCACCATGGTCTCCAGGGCCTTGCTGGAGCCTCTTATCTGCCCTCACCTGGCCTCTCCAGGTTGCTCAAGCTGCTGGTAACACAGCCCCTCTTTCTCTGGCCCTCCTGTTTAGCTAGGGCCTTTTAGGAGGCCTCTAACAACAGATAGAAAACCTGTTGTTCTTTATTATAATTAAGTGACAAGTACTTGTCAGCCAATGGTCAGCTCCTTGATAAAAGGTCATGTTTTGTTCACTGCCTCATCCCTGCCACAATCTGGTACACAATATGTGCTCAGTAAATGTTTGCTGAAGAAATTAATGAGGTCTGACCTTCATGTGATCTTGACAGACTTGGGTATGAACTGGCTGTGTCTATTGGATGCCAGGGGAGAGAGAACCATTGAGGAGAAAGTGGGGTTCAAAGAAAGTGGGGGTGAGAGGGAAGTTTGTGTAAGGTGAGAGCTTTTCTGTGGTTTTAGGAGGCAGTGCCCCAGGAAACTGGGTCTGCAAGAGCTGGTGGGAGTGAGGAGTTCCAATCTGCTCTGTGCAGGAGAGAGATGCTGCCAGGAGGCTCCCACCGGCAGTGTGCCTGCTGGAGGCCCAGACAGAGCTGGAGGCTGTGCTGCAGGGAGGTGGGGCCTAGAGCCCTGAAACTTGACACCTCACTTTGCTCACATAAGCAGAGAGTGGCTGAGATTCTAGAGAACTCCCAGGATCCTGAGTGTGCCCAGAGGTCCACAGCTACCCAGGGGCCTGAGAATAGGCAAGAGGACTCCCTGTTAGGTCTGGCTCCTTCCTTCCCCCAGATCTCACTCACTATCCCCTGGGGTCTGTTCTCTCAGCTTGGCCTGGTATCTAACCTGGCCAGTCCCTCCTCCCTGTGGCAGGAGATCACAGCATCCGGTTGTCTGTGGCTGCAACCACGCTGCTTGTGGCCTGGCTCAGCAGAGCCAAAAAGAACCGCATCCTCTGCTTCTAAGTTTACTGCCGGCAGAGAACCTGGAGGGCCAGGCACCCACACTGGGCTGCAAGCAGCAGAGCCCTGTAGCTGTGTCAGAGCTGCGCCAGGCTGAGGCATGCTCCTTTTCCACCTCTACACCCATCCCCCACCTTTGCTCCTTTCACCCCTAGGTGGCCACTGCCCTATAGTCTAGTTAAGGACTTTTCACCCTAATAGTAATAGGTACTGTTTATAGGAAGCACTGTATGTCAGGGGCCATGTCATGACTTCGGTATCATGCTATCATTTCATTCTCACATCGGCCTTTGGAAGATAGTTACCCTTTTGTCCCATTTTATGGAAGAGCTAACTGAGGCTCAGAGAGAGCTAACTGAGGCTCAGAGAGATCAAGTCATTTGCCCAAATGACAAGTCAGCAAGTGGCTGAGCCAGGAATGAAGCCTGAGTCTACTTTACAGCAGCACTCTCCCCATGGCCCTGTCCTGCTGCCTCTCTCTACCCATCCGGCATCTGTACTCTCTGTAACCTGGACACAGGTGGAGAGTAGCCACGGGAGGGTTAATCTAGCCCCTCTTCACCAAGAAGCAGGTAGAGACCTAGAGAGGGCAAGAAACTGGTCTGGGGTCACACCTCCAGCCCATAGGGAGCCCTGGTCAACTGCCTTTTCTTTTACCAACCCCCTCTGCTTGGTGAGGGAGAAGGTGTCATGGCTGTTCATTCATAGAGACCTGGAGCAGGGACTGTCCACCAGATGTTCAGAGGTTTCTACCTCCTGAACATTCAAACCAGGGCTTTCCTTACAGGCTTTCTATACTTGGATGTGGGTGGCCTATGTTCCTGGCCTTGGAGGGGCTCCTAACAGACTGCTTTCTCTGCAGGTCACACTACGTCTGCATCAAGATGCTCCAAACTGCCCAGCAGCACCAAGTCGGGCTGGCCCCGGCAGAACGAAAAGAAGCCTTCCGAGGTGGGTAGTGACAAGTGTCTTGGAGAAAGATAAAGCAGGGACGAAGAGGCCACCATGGAGTGAGGCATAATGAGCTGTAGATGTTTGGGAAAGAGTGATTCTGGCAGAGAGCCCCATCCCTGCAAAAGGAGACCACTGTGACTGAGTGGAATGAGTGAGTGGGGCGAGGATGCCAGTTCTCATAACTTTATAGGTTGTCATGATGTTCTTATGGATCTGACCAGAGAAACAGCTTTTCTAGATTCATAAGCAGCTAGTTACTGTTCCCAGCGGCGGCTGTGAGGAGAGGGGTATGTAGGAAGCTAGAGTGAAAGCTGGGAGGATTCTTCTCTTGTTTGAGAAATGATGGTGGCTTCTTAGAGCGAGGTGGTGGCAGTTGAGTAAGATGTGGAATTTTGGACCTTTTGAGAGTGAACTGGGAGGGAGGATATGATTTGCTGGCAGGGGAAGCAAGATGAGGTCTTCAGAGCCAGTTAAGCCATCGACTCCTTATTATCCCTATTTCACACACATCTGCACTTTAAGCTATCTTTTCTTTGCCCTGGGATGTGGTAAGTAGAGGTGGCTCTGATGGCCTTTGGAGCTGCAAAGAACACTTATTTATTACATCACCTATTACATTGGGATCCTGCTTTCTACAACCCCAGAGAAATCCCTTCCCTAGGCCCCGTGGCTCTCCACCACTGTAGCACAGAAGAGGCTGCCTGATGGTTGAGTGTTTAGGAACCTGGTTCAGAGAAACTGTTTTGCAACCTATAGAGTAACCAGGTGCTGGGCTAGACACACCTGTCTTTTTTTTTGAGACTAGGTCTTGCTATTTTTGCCTGTGGAACCACAGGCTCACGTTGCGCGGGGTACCACGGACTCAAGCAATCCCCAGCCTCAGCTTCCCAGGTAGCTGGGATTACAGCCGCACACCACCATGCCCAGTTATATTTTTTGGGACTAGGTCTCACTATGTGGGACTCGAACTGCGAATCCTGGCCCCGGCCACGGTTTCCTAGGCTGCCGCTTACAGGCATGCGCCACCATGCCCAGTCTAGACACACTACTTTTTAATTCTTAAAACTAGCCCAAAGTTCCCAGTCCCCCTGTTACAGCAAGGCAACAGATGATCCCAGAATTGTATATTGGGACCACCTTTCCCAGGTATGAGAAGGCCCAGAGTTTTGGGGCAGAGCCTTAAGCTTGGGGGATGGGGGAAGGCGGGGTTGGGGAGACTATCTTTCTGAAACTCACTTCCTCCTCTCCCTGGTCCAGAGGTCTTGAGCCAGCCCCTCAGGGGTACTTCTGCAGAATCTTGCATTTGAAAAGGACCACGCCCCTGCCTTGGGGAGCTGGCTTAGAGGGGACTCTCAGAGGCCACAGCTTTTGAGACTGACGCCTCCCACCTTCCCATCCCCCAATCTGATATCCTCCCTGGGGCCCCTTAGAGCCAGGAATGCAAATGTCTCCAGGATGGGCTATCTCCTGGAATGCCTTAAGGACTGGAACAAAAGCTGGGGGTGGGAGAATGCTCTTAGCGTCTTCCTGGACCAGCTCTGCCTTTGGAATGCACTGTGAGGTTCTCAAGTGCTCTGGGAAGGGGGGAACCGAGCATGCTAGGTAGGTCTCTGGAACCCGGTGCCCTGCTCCCTGTGCCCCTCCCCCAGCATGTGTCCTGCTGGAATTCCCTAGTTGCTAAATTTGAATTAATGAAACAGTAACCCCCTTTTTGTACCTTCTTGTCTCTGGGAGGCGGGAACTGTCCTACCCTGTTTGCAGATTTGGAACCTGCTTCTGAGAATCCCACATTCCCAGCTTGTAGTGCCTATTCAGCTTGGAGAACTTCCGGGGACCTCAGGTGTTAGCTCTTTACCCTGATTCCCCCTACCCTGCTCCCTCCAAGCACCTTCTGGGGGAGAGAGAAAGAGGGAGGGGGGAGGTGCCATCTGGGCAGAGATGCCAGGGGCAGACCTGCCATCTATACCCAGGATCTGTGGCTGGGAGGAAGCAGGTGTCTATGAGGGGAAAGAATGATTTGCATGGGGCAAAAAATTCCCCTGACTCTTGGGTTTTCCAGCACAGAGTCTTTGAACCTCTCCCCCGCTAAAAATAGATGTCAAGACATTCTACAGGTGGCAGTGGCTACAGCCCACCTGGCCCTGCTGGGCTTCTAGCTCAGGGGCCTCTGAGGCCTGATAAGGGAGACACACCTGCCTCAAGTCCTGGGCCCCTAGAGGGCTGAGGAAATCTTTCCTGCCTTGAACTGTGGCCAGAGACAAGCTTTTCCTCCCACAGCAGGCTGGAGAGCAGCCTGCAGGTTACCCTCATTGCCTAAGTGAGGCTGCTGAGCCATAACCGGCATAAATTCCAGAATTATCATGGGGCATAAATTATCATGGGGCAGGGAAGAAACCATCAATGAACGCTTCCAGATTGTTTGGCTTGGGAGAAAGCAGAGATGAAAGTGAAGATTTGGTGGCAGATAGGTTTGCAAGAGATAGCCTGGCAAGGGTTAGAGGGAAAGACCTTTATAGTCTCCTGGACCTGCACACCAAGGATTTTGAATACCTAGGGCAAAGGAGCTTTGAGGACCACATCTGCCCCGTCGCTGCCCAGGCTGTGCTCCCAGGCCTGCCTTAGTTTGGGGGCAGGGAGGTGTCCTTGCTACTAGACTTGTGCTGCAGGAGACCCTTCCCTGGTGACTGCAGAACCTTGCAACCTATGGTTCACTTTGCACCTCCTGTCTTAATGTGAACAGTGGTGACGTGGAGGACTTGAAGACCAGGAGCATTTAGCAAAGACTGGCACATAGTGAACCCAGCAGCTGTGGAAAGGACTGGAATGGGATTTAGATGGGACGAGGGACCTTTTCTATGGTGACTTTCCAGGGACCCACTTTTCCCAGAGCTCCTTGGGGGTGCAAGTCAAGGGGCCCTCTGCACCAGAATGAGGTTTCTGGGTGTGAAAAAACGTACTCTGGCTAGGAGTCAGGACCCTGGACAGGGCTGAGGCCTGGTGACCCAGCTTTTTTTTTGCCCTTCCACAGTGAGTGGCCTCCCTTAGCCAGAGTGAAAGGGAAGTGCAGGCCTCAGGACTGGGGGCTGACCTTAGGAGATGGGGATAGGATTTTTGGTGGAAGTGTACCGCGTCTGGCATTGGCCCATGAATCTCCTTTGGCAGTGGAGGGGACTGACCCCAAGGACACGGGCACCTACCTTCCTATGCTCTCCCTGCCTTCTGGCTCCCAACAAAGCTGAACTCTGACCCTTGGGGCTTAAGTGAACTGGACCAGCCCTGAGGGGGCCGGGAAGGAATTAGTTTGACCTGGAGAGGTAGTGTTAGTGTATAACCTTGCTGGGAACCTAGGGTTTCTGGCCTAGCTTGTCACACCCAGTCGCATAACCCTTTTTAGTATTTAACCCTTTGTGAGACATATCTCTGAGAAGCTTATGTGAACTGGAGACTAGTTTTGTCAGTACTGGTACCAGACTCCTGTTCCTCTTTACCTCATGGGTTTGTGACTTAAGCGGTCTGGAATGGGACTCCAGTGTACAGTATAACTACAGTGGTGCCATACATACTGAAAGCTCTTCTGTTGGGCGCCAGGGTTAAGGACTTCTTCCACAGACCTTCATTTTCTAAGACAGGTGCTCCTGGCTTGATCTTCTCTCGAAGATCCTGAGGTTGAGGGAGGGAAGGGAGTTTTTTCAGACTTGCTCAGTGCTGTAAGTAGAAACAGGAGTGTGGGTGAAGTTCAGGCTTCACCACCACAATCACCAGAAGTGCAGGGATTGGACTTCTGCCAAACCTTTGACCTAGCAGGGGTGTAAAGGGCAGTTCAAGGAGCACCCTGAAAGCCAGCCTTGTGGTTTTGAGGCTTCTGTTGGAGACTGTGTCATCCTCAGGCCTAGGGCAGAGGAGCAGCTAGGAGGACAGGCCTAACAGTTGTCCCAGAGTTGAATGAAGGCAGAGCAGTCCTCCCAGGATAGAAGCCTGCCCCAGGCAGCTTCTTAAGGTAGAGAGAGAAAGCTGTATCTTCAAGAAGTGAGAGTCCCCAGAAGATGACCAGGAGGCAAAGACAAGGTTCTTCAGGACCCAGACACTATTGATGCTGATTAAACTGAGTAGTAAATAACACAATAGCACAAATAAGCCTGCACTTGTACAAGGGGTACAGAAAATGTAAGCCCTGTCCCTGGGGATCTTGTCCTCTCGCTGCTGGCAGGATGCAGGTGCTACACAGGAAAGGGTCCGTTATGTGAGCTGCCCCCAGCTTTGCCACTAATGAGCTCTGTGACCTTGACTAGTATTGTTTCTGTCTGAACTTGAGGGTCCTCATGTGGAAACCTGCTCTGCACCTGGCTAGGTGTGATTATTCTCTCTTGGAGCCTGGGTGGCAGGGAAGGTCCCAGGGTGAGTGAAGGTACAGCAGTTCTCCCGGAAGCCTGAAGGGTCCCAGAACAGAGGCAATAGGGGCAGTTGGGACTCAACTGTTGACTCCTTGTGGGTCCTGGTGACAAACTAGGATATTTCTAGATGAGGGAGCAGGACATCTGTAGATTCTGCTTGGGGATAGGACCTGTGAGAAAGAATAATCTTCACCCAGTAGGGAGTCCCCATATCCAATGTCCCTGAAAGTTCCTTTATGAGGATGATCTTCTCCCAGAAAAGGCAATGACTGAAGATTGTCATTTTGACTCATTGCTTTTTAAAATACAATCTTCCTTCCCTTGGTGAAGGTGGGGTGGTCAGATTGTACATGGTTCAGCATCACAGCATGAATAAGATGCCTTCCTGGAGGAACAGAGGTGTTACCCAGATTAAAATACCATACGTTATATAAAAACCGTGATAGCATATGTTGGGGTGAAATGCAAAATGCCCACAAACTTGAGCGAGAAAACAGGAGAATGCTAAAAAAAGGTTTTGTGCTTGCTTCTGTGAGTTCAAGCCAACAGCTTAGGGTCCCTATACCCCTCTGAGGCAGAGGGTGATGAGGGGGAGCCCTTCCTCTGGTATGGGGACCTGCATTTTGGAGACTCATATTGCCTCCCTCTGGGGGTAGGGGCTATAATCTACTTCTGATAGAGTCGGAAACATTGCTGCTCCTGCCAGCTGGAAAGTCCTCTGGGACTTGTCTCGCAAAAGAAATATGTGTAATAAATTCTCTTTAAGAGCAGGAAATGGTGCTATCCTTATGAAAAGTATGAGATCGAGATGTTAAAAGAGTAAGAGTGTGCATGTGTGTGTGTTTGTGTTTTAAGTGTCTAACCAACTTAGCCCAGAGAAAAGGGAATGGGCAGAGGTCTCTCAGAGCCCTTCTCTGGTGTTCTGTTCCCAAGTTTTAAGTATCTGAGTTTGCTCTTAACTGAAATGCTCTTTGGTCATTTCCAACCTAGGAGAGGTTTTTTTGTTTTGTTTTTTTAAAGAAGAAATATCTGCCTCGTTTGTAGGTAGGTAGTATGACAGTGCAGCTCTCAAACAAGTGGCTTAACCTCTCTGAGCCTCAGTCTCCATACCTGTCAAATGGAGGTACTATGGATTAGGTAAGGTTAGTATATAACACAAGGCAATGACTTCTCACTATTAACTATTGTTTCTAATGAGATGAAGTACTCAGAAAAAAATTGTGATTTAAAATTTAATATCTAGTAGCAACTTTTCTTGATTCCCTGGAGGACAAGGGGGAGGAGGTCACACTTACCTTTGACCTCCTCTGTGTGTACAGTGGGCAGGGACTGGGCAGTCCTGGCTAAAGCCATTTTCATTGGCTCTGGGATAGTGACCAAGCCCAGTCTCTGAGGTCCACTGGAAGAATTGCTGTGCTCAGACTCTGCCCCTGCTCTCCTTGCAAGGCAAGACAGATTTCCCCTAAGCAGAACAGGAAGTATCAGAGTTGGTTGTACTCAGACAGATCTTCGGATTCACTTTGTTCATTCGCTCACTTACTCCACAAGCATTTTTTCAGTGTCAGCTGTGCTACCCCAAGGGGACAGAGTTACACAGGAGACAGACTCTGCCTCTGTCAGCTTTATTATTAGAGGAGCTGACACTAAATAATTACACAAATGATCCACGTTTGTAATTGTGATAGCTGTTGGAATCTTTCCTTAAGTAATTGAACTTCCTCTTGGTACGACTTGACCTAAAAATACATGATACAGTTGTTCACCCTTGAGAAAAGGAAGCAGAGGCCAGCGCCTCCATATGAAGTGTTCAAATAACATTCACAAATCATGTGACCAGAAACTCTTAGGATACTACTTAGTGAAGTTGCCTGTGGTCATTGTCTTTATTTGCTTTTGGGAGATGATGTCAGAGTCAGATCTTTCTGACAGAGCCTGTTTTTAGTTCTTGGGGAAGTAGATAGAATACAGGAAACTAGATAGTTTCAATGGTTGTGGTCTTCAGCATTGGGGAAAGAGCACTGAGGGCACAGCCGCGGAGGGCACTGGCCTCCACTTTGGCACCACGAGAGCTGTGATTCTTCCAGGCTGTGTTGGCACCCTTTAAATTAAGTTATTAGATGAGAGTTTTGGACCTTTAAACGTTCCTCATACTGTTTGTGAAGAACCCACAGCTAATATCGCCTGAGCAATTCCACAGAACTGGGTTGCTAGGCAGCAGACCTTTAAAGACAATGTGTCAGTTTCTGCCCAAAGAGAGAAAAATAGTAAACATTCACATTCTTAGAAAATTGCTTGTTTTCCAGCTTCCAACTTTCTTGCCACAGCAAGCCCTCCAGTTCATCAGTGTCCATTTTATTCTTTATTTAGTTTTCATAAATAATTCAGAGGCGTTTTAGCAGAATAATTGAGCTCTTTTTCAAGCCTAACCTCTGGCAATTCAAAACAAAAGGATATTTGGGTTACAATCAGCTTGCCATATTTGTGAGTAGGTTTTATATAAATGTACAGACTCCTTTGGAAGGTGCACTGTACCCAGCCATAGCCTTGGGCAGCAGCCCAGAAGGGATGGAAGTCCACGCAAGATGTTGAGTCATTCAGCCAGTGTTGGCACTTAGGAGGTGCCAGGCCTCTGTGCATGATTGGCTCTATACCTGTGGTCGGCCAGATCTCTCTGAGCTTACCTTCTTATAGGGAGGACCCTCTAGGAAACTGAAGAGGCTTCAATCCATGAGCATTCAGAGGAAGCTCAAAGCCAATTCCAGAGCAGATGTGGGCTGACCTGACACCTTAAGGGGAGCAGCCCCACTTTGGAAAGGGGAAGAGTGAAGCGGCAGGGTCCTCTGTGGGTGAGAGTGCCCTACAGACTGCATGTGTGTCTCTAACCATAGACCAGGTGGTTCCAGAGCTCAGCCTGAGGGCAGCAGAAAGACAGTGGAAAGCTACTGGGGGGCTTGGAACTTGCCAAGGCCAGTGTCTTATTTGCATATTCCAGCTCCTGTGGAAGCTGCCTAATTTTGGCTTGATTCAAGGCATTGGCAGTGAGCACTTGACCTAGAGCAATGAGGGCTGTGGGAGTGCTGGGTGGCTCTTGAGTTGTCTTGGCTTGGTTTCCTGTGCCACTTCCAACATGTAGAGCCTCCAGTAGGTTGTCTAACGAACCTGAGTCCCTCACTTCTCAAGAGTAGAGATGATGGTAGCGCAACTACACTGGCACTACAGAGTTAGTGTAGGGACTTAAAATACATTCAAGACAGCCTTTAGACTGGTACTGGCCAAAGCACCAGTGCTTTTTAAATGCTTCTCTGAGTCTTCTGCCTGAGAGGGCCACTGATGTCCAGGCTGAGACTTAGGGTAAAACTTGGAACTCTCTTGGAACCAGACTCTGTCTCTCTTCTCTCCCTCCCGAATCTCCTTGACCCTTTTGAGCCCAGGATCCCTTCCGACTCTTCAGTTCTCAGTGCCATGCCTGGGTTGGGGCCATCTCTCTCCCACTGGTCTCTCAGTCTTCAGTTTGGGCAGCACACTGGTCCTTGGTTTTGAGGTGTGAGGGCCAGAGGCTGTGTTGCTCTGTTCAGGTCCCCTCTGCAGGGGATTTCTGCTTTGTATATAGCCAGTGGGTGTCTCCCCTGTTAATGGGGGCTCAAAAATTATTGCCAGGCTGCCAGCTGGCACCCTGAGACTGATCATATCATTCCCCAGAGGCCCTTTCTTTCATTCACCTATCCTCCCCATAGTCACCGTTATGCCCCTTGTGTGTGCCTCTTCAGCACACCAGGTGCTGAGAATGGAGCAGAGGACAGGATGGGTGTGGCAGGAATGGCACAAGACTGGCCACCTCACTAAACCAGCAACTTTCTGGAGTGGAAGCTGTGAGGCGGGAAGGAGAGTGGGATGTGGCTGTGTTCTGTTGTTACTCGTCGCCGAGTCAGCGTGATCGAAATTAGAATTCCAGAGGAATTGGCAGGGCATGGTGGCTCGTGCCTGTAAGCTTCAGCCTATGAAGCGACCAGGGCTAGGGATCGCGGTTTGAGTCCCTACTGGGGCCCGTAGCGAGACCTAGTTCCAAAAAAATAGCTGGGCATGGTGGTGCGTGCCTGTCATCCCAGCTACCTGGGAAGCTGAGGCTGGGGATTGCTTGAGTCTGTGGTACCCTGGGCAACGAGAGCCTCCTGCGGTTCCATGGGCAAAAAGAGCGAGACCTAGTCTCAAAAAATTAAAAAATTAAAAAATAAATAAACTTGCAGCCCAGACTGAGGGAACTAGAGGCTACAGACTCAGCCCTGCCTCTTGGAGAGGCTCACATGACCCTAGGCTCTTGAAGAGCTGATTTCTGGAGTGAGAAGACGTCTGTCTTAGGTTTCTGCACCCTTTGGTGCACATCAGACCCCTGGGGCTTCAGATTTACCAGTTGGCTTGCTGGGGGTAGAGGTGCTCAAGGCCATCTTGAGGTCACTGGGCTTAGTTAACCCTTGCGGGTCCTGTAGTGGTGGCCAAAGGGAGATGACCAGAACCAGCCTTGTTAGAGTTGGTAGAGGTCTCAGCTGGGAAAGGCCTCTGCCAGCAAAAGAGGGCTGGCTACTGAAGGACATTACAGAAGCACCCAGCACCAGAGTTTCTGTACTTCGAATTAGCCATCTTACTGCTTGCTAATAAGATATGCAAATGATTTGGGCTGTGAAATCTTCACCACATTCCATCTTCTGTTTAATTAGCATTTAATCGTAATCTCATTTTAATTTTTTCACACTGGCACCCTAATTAAATGTTAGGGTGTTAGTATTAACAATTAAATTATATTGGCAAATAGAGTCTTCAAGAAACTTGACCTTTTTCAAGCCAGAGTCATCTCTAGCTAGATGCAGACGTTAATTAGATTTCTGCAAGATGCTGCCTCCAGCCCCCTTGGTGCTCACATTCCAGTTGTTTCCTTGTGTTTGTAGCCCTAGATTCAAATGAAGCACATACAGCTTATGAGTTGGGTCCCCAACAGGCAGAGGTTACCACTGAGTAATTTCTCTGCACATCTGAAGGCCAGTGCGTGTTTTTCCCAGAAAGAGGGTGGTTTGAAGTTTGGGCTGCTGCCTGGAATGCTTCTTGAAGTGGTTTCTCTGGACACAGTGATGTGAATTCTCCTTTAACTTGTGATCCTCATGTGATGATTGCTGGGAAAGTGAGTACCTATGCAGGTCATACAACATCTGAAGCCGCCATGAAGTCTCACAGCTGCCTTTCCCAGGAGGCCACAGGGAGGTTGGAAGGTCAGGGGGTTGGAGAGACACCGTCAGCACCAGCTGGTGTGAAGGTAGGGGCAGCAAATGCCCCCTCCCCCAAGGGTGTTTTGGGAATAGCAGTTTCCTCTTGAATGAGCAGGTGTCACAACTGGCTCAGAGGGAGTTGGGTGAACTTAAGAAGGAATGCAGTCTGACCCCTTCCTACCTCCTGACACAGCGGTGTCAGGGGACCTGGTATCCTTGTTCTTGAGAGATCCTAGCATGGGAAGCACTTTTCTGGGCTGCCCCAAACTTTGGCCCTTTGCATAGTGTCCTGGCATTTCATTTTCCCTGGGCTGGACTCTCACATCTCCACACTTGCTGTGGTTGCAAATACCAACTTCATTTTTAAGCCTTCAACAGGAATTCCCTCAACAGTGACTTAATGGCAATATTGCATTCTTTGAGCCTTTCTGCCATCTGCTTTTCTCTCTCTCCTTTTTTTTTTTTTTTTTTGCCTTTATTGGCAAGTCTTTCCTCTTGCTTCTGAAGTCCACTCCCATCCATCATTCAAACTCTGTCTTGTACCAAATCAGAATACATGTAAATTCAACTTGGCACATTTATTGAACACCTACTGTGTGTTCAATAAAGCAGGAAAGCTGCTTTATTCTTCCTGCTTTTCTGTTGCCTGCTTTTAAGAGAACAGAAAGTCTACTTGAGTTGCATCTGTCTTTATTTCCTTTGGCCTGTCGGGCAGACCACTCTGAGGTTGTCTGAACAGCCTCTCTTTCTCACTCCTGACAGGTTTTCCGGACAGACTTGATCACAGCCATGAAGATCCCAGACTCATACCAGCTCAGCCCGGATGACTACTACATCCTGGCGGACCCATGGAGACAGGAGTGGGAGAAAGGGGTGCAGGTGCCTGCTGGGGCTGAGGCCATTCCAGAGCCTGTGGTGAGGTGAGCTGGGGGCCTGGGGGCTGAGAGGAAGAAGTTAGGACTGGGTAAGAGACAAACTAGTCCAGGATTTCTTTCTAACCTGTCTCTAGTCATCATCAATACTTCTGTCCCATAAGCCTTAGAAATGTCCTGAAATACTGACAGTTTTTCTTTGAGGCTGAGCTTGGAGCCAGAAACAAAATCCCCCTGGACCTTTGCTTTCTTTCTTTTCTTCTTTTTTTTTTGAGACTAGGTCTCGCCGTATTTGCCCGTGGTACCACAGGCTCCCAGTTGCCCGGGGTACCACAGACTCAAGCAATCCCCAGCCTCAGCTTCCCAGGTAGCTGGGAATACAGGCGCGTGCCACCATGCCCAGCTATTTTTTGGGGGCTAAGTCTCACTACGTGCCCCCGGTGGGACTCGAACCGCAATCCCTGGCCCCAGCCATGGCTTCTAGGCTGCCATTTACAGGCATGTACCACCATGCCTGGCTGACCTTTGCTTTCTTATCTGTGAAGTGGGAATGATAACAATGACCGGCCCTCGCCTGGTAGTGGAGATAATGCAGGGGAATGGTGTGTGGCAGGTATTTGGCACAGGGCCTGGTACTAAAAAGCACTCAGTGAAATTTGTGGATTAGTTTGATGTCAATCTAAAGTGAGTCCAACAGCAAATCTTGTCAGAGAAATCTCCATATGTTCAGCTAGCTAGTACTTAACATACGGGTAAGCCATGCCTCTGGCTTCTTAAACCTTTTTAAGGAGTTCTTAGTGGGAGGGAGTCAAGTGCCTAACATGCAGCAGATGCTCTGGAACCCACTGTGATGACCAGTCTCTGAGGAGGCCCTGCCTGTTAGACTTGCCCAGAGTTGTAGCCTTCTGGTCTCACGAGACAGACCCCCGGGTTCTTTTGTCAGGGGGTGGCCTTGCCTAAAGAGGCAGAGATCAGCCAAGTGCTTTCTGTACCCTGGGAAACCCTCCAAGTCATGTCTCAGGCACAGGGGCCTGCTGTCCAGGCTGGTCAGCTTGTGTTCCTGGCAATCAATCCCTGGCCTTGGCAGCCCTGTGACTCTTGCTTTGGTCCACTTTGACCAGGTCTGGGGCAAAGATCACTCCCTGTGGTACCCTCCCTGAATGTCTGCGCTGTGGATTCCTGGCAGCCACACCTATGACTGGTTCATGGTCACACAGTGCCCACTTGGTGTCAGACTGTGCTGGGCATGGGGCTAGAGAGACAAAGCTGACATGAAGTCCCACCGGGGGTCTTGGAGAATTGTGTGCTAGGTAGGACTCCTCCTGTGACTCCTGAGGGCTGAATGTCTACCAAGTATTGTCTGGGGCATTCCAGGCATTAGGGAAGTACCAGCTTGTGTAGGATCTGGAGAGAGATTTATGTTCTACATCCGTTGCTATGGCTCACACACCTAGCTCGTTTCATACCCTCAAATCTGCAGCCTGAACAACTGTTACCAACCTTTTGAGCTTGTTTCCAAGTCTGAAATGTTGAGAGAAGGGTCTGGTATTGTGGGGTAAGCATTGAGTGAGAACCCGTACAATAGGGACCCGTGGTGACCAGGAGGAGGGGCAGGCCACCAACTGAGTGGAAGATGGGATGTCCTGCTAGGCTTGACCCAGCAGTCAGTTTGCTCCTCTTCATGTCAGGGTCAAGTGGTTCTGGAAGCATCCGCTCCACCGAGTAATTGCAGATGCCTCCATACCAGTAGCTTGACCTTAGTCAGCCTGCCTGTGCCTTATCTGCCTGTGCCTTATCTGCCGGCATCGGCATGTGTTCAGACAGCACTGGCTGAGCTGGGTGTATTCCCAGCCTGTGGCAGGGCTGCTGCTACGAAGAGGAGCCAGAGTCTCCTGGCCTGTCCATGGTCTGTGGACGGGATGTGTGTGAAGTAGAGAGAACTGCTCTCTTGGGGAGAGCTTCATGCGTCTTCCCCTGTTCCCCTGCATCCATGTTCCTCCCTCTTGCTGGTTGCCTCCCACTGAAGGCTGTCATCTGGAAATCCAGCACAGCAAGAATTGTTACAGGAGCT
Organism: Uropsilus gracilis; assembly: GCA_004024945.1. Taxonomy (NCBI): domain Eukaryota; kingdom Metazoa; phylum Chordata; class Mammalia; order Eulipotyphla; family Talpidae; genus Uropsilus; species Uropsilus gracilis. Next base: position 22,445 of record PVHY01015346.1, read on the forward strand.
GAGAACTTGCTGTGCTGAGCCTGTGAGACTGTGTTCATCTTCCCATTTGTCATATCAGTTCTCTAAAGTACATTTTACTATCCATAGTCCACTTTATAGATGAGGAAGATGGGAAGTTCTGGGGAATTCCCTGCATGATTGCCAGGACCTGGTAAGCTGGGCCAGGAGATCACAGACCTTGAAAATAAAAACTGGGTTGTCCCTGTGAGGCCCACAGCGCCTCTGCCCAGCTCAGCCTAGCATGCTGGTACTAACTGGCCTCCCCCAGCTGCTACCCGAGCCCCTTCTTTCCTTCTCCCCCCCTTGCCTGATCCTTACTGGTCCCAGGGCAGGGCTAGTGTTCCTGCCTCATGATCCGAATTTCTCTTCTAATGAGAAATGAGAACTGGTCTTGCCTCCAGATTGCTCAAATTGAGTGCTGCTTTCTTGAACTGACCAAAAGACTTGGCCCAGGGCAAAATCAGCCTTTAGGGGGTCCCTCTGATCTTCAGGGCTCCTCCTTGTCCCCAGATCCTGAGTCTTGAACAAGAGTAGGGTGGGTCTGTGCTTGATAGGAGAGCTTCCTTGAGCCAGAGAGGCCCAGGAGGAAGGGGAGAGCCCCAGGAAGCACAGGAATTGCCTCTTCTGGTGTTTCCCTTTAACCCTGGGTTCTCAGAGACAGGAACATGGCCTTGACCCCAGTGGTCTAGCCAGCTAAGATCTGGCTGAACACATAGGTGTGGATAGTTAAGTCAGCAGGTGGTAGACCTTCAAAAGAGTGTCACTAAAATCCTCAATGAATCATATGCCTGGGGCTCAAGTCAGATAATGTAACAGTACTGTTTTTTGTTGTTGTTTTTAATTCAAATAAGAGACTTAAGACTTAAGAGGAAAGGCAGACTTTTGTAAGACTAAGAGTATTAGTATTGCTTTTAGTAGGAATGACCTGGAGCTGGGTGAGGTATCATTTAAGCACCATCTTAGGCTTTCCTTCATTACAGCCTCCTCTGTGTGGAGAAAGGTGACTCTTTTTTTTTTTTTTTTGAGACTAGGTCTCGCTATTTTTGCCTGTGGAACCTCAGGCTCTTGTTGCCTGGGGTACCTCAAGCCATCCCCAGCCTCCCCTTCCCAGGTAGCTGGGATTATAGGCATGCGCCACCACGCCCAGCTATTTTTTGGGACTAGGTCTCGCTGTGTTGCCCCAGGCGGGACTCGAACCGCGATCCCTAGCCCCAGCCGCTTCACAGGCTGAAGCTTACAGGCACGAGCCACCGTGCTCGGCAGAAAGGTGACTCTTAAATGCTTTCCCTTTCCCCTTGCTGACCCCTACCCTCCACCCTGGGCTTTCCCTCCTGGACTGACTTGGATGGAGACCATTCTGCCTCTCTGTCTTCATCCTTCCTGCACCTCTTGCTGATACCCAGAGTACTTCCTTTTCACAGCTGGGCCCTGTCTCTGTGCTGCCCGGGGCCCTGCCCTCCCCTCCCCAGTCTGCGCTGAGTCACAGCCCCTGGCAGCTCTGCCTCCGACCCCAGGAGGCCTCTCGGGCAAGTGAGGGGCCTCTCAGCCCTGGCAGGACTGGCCAGATGGAGGCCAGGCTCCACAACAATAACCATGGCAACCAGTGGGGGGTGGGAAGAACTGGCATTTTAAACTGGCATCAGGAACCAAGGGGCAGCACACAGCTGAGCAAAGAGGGGAAACTGTGCCCTCCTAAGGCAAAAAGCCCTCATGTTCTGTTTCAGAAGGAGTGAAGCAACACCCAGAGGTCTTACCAGACCCACACATAGAGTGTTTTGCTGTGTGTCCAGCACTGTTTTAAGAGCTGTACATGCATCCTCTCATTTAGTCATCACCCCCGTGATAGAAGGTAAATACATTTATTGTTAGCCCATTTTTTTCAGATGATCTTACTAGCGCACAGACAAGTTAAATTTTCTCTATGGAAGTCAGACATTAAAGGGTGAAGTGGGGCTTTGAATCCACTCTGCAAACTGCCTTAGGGGCAGAGCTCTGCCTGACTAGCCTGGGACAGTAGAAGTCACCTTTTTGTAAGGGGGTGGAGAGGCAGCAATGTAGGGAGAGACTCCTGCTGCTCCTTGTGTCTGGGGCAAGGACAAGGTGTATATGAACACTCTGTGTCTGTGGCAGTAGACTTGATCTGAACTGCCACCTGGCCCCTGTGCCTGAGGCAGTTGGTACAAAAGGGGGTCAGGACACATGTAATAAGTAGTGTTTCCTGCAACCCAATTTCCTGTGGGTATATGGGCACTGAGATTGCCCCACACCAATAAATAATTCTCTCACATCAGCAGGGTCTCCAAAAATTCATCTCCATTCTAGCACTATATATATACCTGGATCAAGTCCATGGGCTTAAGAGCTCAGTCTCTTGAGACCACCTCTCCTTTATTTTTTAATTTTTATTTATTTATTTTTCACCTCTCCTTTAGAGACTAGCTGCAAGCCAGGCAAGCCTCACTCTGGCCAACTGCTCTAAACCTGAGGTCTCTGTGTACCCCCTCTTAGATTTTAGGTGTACGTGGCATATCCCAGATTATAATCTGTGCTTCTTACCACCTGGCTATGAGTAAGAGTTGTCTAGGATGCCCTCTCTGACTTCAATTAATTTGATAAAATAGTACACAGAACTCAGAAAACACCTTTACTTACTAGATCACTGATTTATGACAAAGGTAAAAACAAAGCTTTTAAAAACAAAGGTTAAAAAAAAAAAAAGGTAACAGCCAAATGGAAGAGATGCACAGGGCAAAGCAAGGGAAGAGACAAAGAGCCTCCATACCTTCTCTGGCTGTGACATTCAGAACCCAAAGCCCTTCCTTCTGGGCTTTTATGAGGGCTGCATTACCTAAGTGTGGCTGATTAAATCGTTGGCCTTTGGCAATAGAATACCTCTTTTTCCCTCTAAGGAAATTGGACTGAGATGGAAAGTCCCACCCTTTATTCTTGTTGGTTTCACTGACAACCACCTCCTTGACACCCCTCCCCCTCTTCTTAGGTGTTTTCCAGAAGTTACCTTCATTAACATAGACCATGAAGAATAACAAGACACCATTTACACTTTTATGATTCTGAAGTTTAATCAGGGACTGAGAACCAGAGACCAACTATGACAAAAGATGCTCCCATCTTCTAATGGTTCAGGAAATTCCAAGGTCTTTGGGGGGAGCTGTAAGATAAGAACTTGATAAAGATCAAATATGTATAATAAATACAGTTTTGTTGTTGGAATAACAAAGTTTGTGTGTATGGATATATATGTATATAGCATATATAATACATATATATTTATGTAGAAAACACACACATAATAGTAACCTATAAACCACAGTATCACAAGTGAGGGGACAGTCCCAGGCCTTTCCCCACCCTGGAGGATATGTTGAAGAACCTAGCACTGAACTGGCTTACTCCACTTTTTCCAAAGTGACTTTGCCCAGGTTAGCACTTGGAATGCCTACAGGTGGAAACAGGGAGGTGTAAGTAGAACAGGAGGAGGAGCCTACTTGGCATCAAAGTGCACTTTGCTTGTCTAGTGCCTCCTCAGCTGGGCCAGCCAACTCACTTTAGGCTCATGGTCCCAGGGAGGATGCCAGGCTGAGGGCTGCTCCCCTCCTAAAATCTCCTTTTGGTTTCCCAGGATTCTCCCACCCCTGGAAGGCCCCCAGGCATCCCCTGGCAGCTACGAACTTGGCGAGGGCTCCCAACCTGATTGGCCAGGGGGTAGCCGCTATGACCTGGACGAGATTGATGCCTACTGGCTTGAGCTCATCAACTCAGAACTCAAGGAGATGGGTAAGTAACCCACCACACTGGGATGGGATAGGATGGGATGGAATTGGATAGGGAGGCCAGCTGTTGCACCCCAACACCTTCAGCAGAGCAGTGGCAACACCCTCAACAGAGCTGTGGCACAACTGTGCTTTGCACTGCATGGTTCTGGGGACAAGTCCCTGTTAACGAAACTGATTAAAGAAGTTATTTGCTGCCACTGCGTTGCTTTCTCTAGCTGACTGGTAACAGTGAGAATAGCACATAATTTACAGTTCCTGGGAATATTGCAGTAAGTGTGAATATTACGTGTAAAGTAAGTGTGCACACAAGTAAGTCTAGGGTGACAGATTGGGCTGGGGTCCATGAGTAGGGCTTTTCACTGGAGCTCACTAACACACACCAGGAAGGGTCTGTTCTCTTGATTCTCCCAATACATGGTGCAAGCAGCAGATTTCCTATGAAGCTATCCACATCCCAGACATGCTTGCATGTTATCTGCATGTGTGCGTGTGGAGTCATAAACAGGCTATCTAAAGTGAACACCGATGACTCCAGGGCTTTGGGATTGGGTGGCCAGGCCTGTTTGATTTTCAGATGGAGCGAAGTTCCAAGACTGTGGATGAGTTTTCCCAGACCATAAAACAAATGAGGCGATCCTCCCTATACATACGCCTTGAGAGACTAACTCAGTGTGTTCCCTGGCTGTCCTCACAGAGAGGCCGGAGCTGGATGAGCTGACCTTAGAACGTGTGTTGGAAGAGCTGGAGACACTGTGCCACCAGAATATGGCACGGGCCATTGAGACACAGGAGGGGCTGGGCATAGAGTATGATGAGGATGTCGTCTGTGACGTGTGTCGCTCTCCCGAGGGCGAAGATGGCAATGAAATGGTCTTCTGTGACAAGTGCAACGTCTGTGTGCACCAGGTGAGCAGCCCCCCACCTCCCTCCCCCACACTGTGCCCTCGCACTTCTTAGGCTTGGTCATCTCACAGCAGGACTGCTGGGGTACAACCTCATCCTAAAATGGAGAAGGCAGGATGGGTGGGGGGTGGGCAGGGGTGCTTCATGCAGTCAGGGGCCCTGGCTTAGCTTTGTCTGCCAGACTTGAGTAAAAGCCCTTTGGCTGGTCTTTTCTGCCCTCTCCTGTCAGACTCTCAGATCCTCCCCTCCACACACCCTGTTCCTGCCCTTCCACCTCTGTGCCTCAGCCCCCAGAAGGTATAAGAGCAGCAGTGTAGTGATACAGAGCAAAGCCAGGCTGCAGGGTTTCAAGTCATGGCTCTTCCCTTTATAACCTATGTGATTTGTGGTAAGTTTCTTAATCTCCCCCGGCACCTGTTTCCTCATGTGTAGATGAAAGTAGGTTGTTATGAGGCTTAAGTTACTAGGAGTTACGTGCTTAGATTTGACAACAAAGGTTATCCTTGTTTGTCTCTGTCCTTGGTATAAATTGGGCCCCTTTTTTATCTTGGGCCCTGAGGGTCTGGATCTTGGTCATCTCTGGGCCCCTAGAAGAGCTGACCAGAACCCAGGGTAGCCACTCTGGCTCCGACTTTGAGGTTTTCCTTACCGCTGCTGCTGGAATAGCTCCTGGGGAACTCGGGGGCTTCACCTGGCTGGCATGTAGGTAGTACACCACCATTATCCATGTCCCTGATAGTAGCAGCTTTTAGAGCTATAAGCCCTAGGCATGACCAGGAGGAACCTGGTTCATAGAGCCCTGTGAAAAAATAGGACAGCCCTGGCCCTCAGCCAAACCCAAACTGACAGTCAACTTGAGAGAGTCTTTGGGTGCTTCTGAAGCACATCACTTGATTAAAGCAACTGTCCTTCCAGCAGAGGGCAGGCCTGAGCTCTTCCACAAAGGACTGAAGTGGTGACATTTTCACCACACAAAGCTGGCAAAGAGCTCCCTTGCACTGTAATACCTCCAGGGTTCTCCTTGCCAGAACCCAGTGGCAGTGCAGCTCTATGTTTCCTAGCTCAGGGACCATTGGGGGCTGAGTGTTGACCACAGAGGTAGCCCAGTGTTCTGACTCTTGGCCATCCTGCTCTCTCCCCAGGCGTGCTATGGGATCCTCAAGGTGCCCACGGGCAGCTGGCTGTGCCGAACATGTGCCCTGGGTGTCCAGCCAAAGTGCCTGCTCTGCCCCAAACGAGGAGGAGCCTTGAAGCCCACCAGAAGTGGGACCAAGTGGGTGCACGTGAGCTGCGCTCTCTGGATTCCGGAGGTGGGCAAATGTGGGGGTAGGGTGGCCCAGGGGAATAGGTTTGCATGAAGCTCAGGACTCAGAGTTTCAGGAAAGAAGTGATAGCCCACGTTTAGATGGGGCGCTCAGGTTGTGGCCCTGGGACGAACTCGGCAGCAGACACAGAGACAGAACTCAGGTGTGCATTTCATGGGAAAAATGGGATCATGTGCCCCTCGGGGCTCCGGATGGTAGGTCTGAGGACTGGACGGAAGTCAGGCCACTGACTGCAGGGGAAGCAGGTGGTGAGTCCATCTATACCTAGACAGTGGATCCAGCCAGTCAAGCCACCTGCTCAATACAGATAGAAGCCAAATACCTCAACTTATAAAAAGAGAGAAAAAATCTAAGTGACCTGAAAGGGAAACAGAAGAAAAATAATAATTAAAGCAAATTAAAGGAATTCGGGGAGCCAACCTCATTAAATGTTAAATGGTAGGCCTGCTGCTGTGACTGGGAACAGAAGTGGCCCTGGTCTAGGTGAGGGGGACCGTGGGTGACCAGGTAGGCTCATGGTGAATGAGATAAGACCCTGGACTCTTGGAAGACTATCTTGTTTTCTTTGGCATGACAATAGAGGTATTCACTAACATTCTAGCCCCGGCCCTGCTGTGTGTCTTGGCAGAAAGAAACCCCAGTCCACAGCTGCCTGCACCTGGTGGCCTCCCATTTCTGGAATCAAGGTCTGAAGGGTGTTGCCCGGGAGCCATGTTGCCGGCTTCTGTGAATGAGGTGGTTGACACAGTAGTAGTTGCTTTCTCACACAGCCACACTGGATATCCCTTTGAGTATCCCCTTGGTAGAGCAGGGACAGAGAGAACCAGTGAGTACCCTACTGTGAAGGCCTTTGGCTCAGGACTTCTGGACAGGAACCCTTGTTCCATGACCAGGGCTGTGGAGAGGCAGATGTGTCTATCTCTTTGACCTGGCTGTGGTTGTAGGGCTGTCCCCCATTGGAATAGAGGGGGAGCTTAAACAAAGCCCATCCCCATTGGCTCAGAAAGCCCTGGAAGCTCCTCAGAAGGAGTTGCTCCCTTAGGGCCTTTTCTTGGAGCTAGTAAAAATTAAATAGGGACAATAATAATAACTCTGAAAATGTGATTGACAGGGGCCTGAGGTATAGAATGGAGTACCGGCAGGGCATGGTGGTACATGTCTTTAATCCCAGCCTACAAAGAGAGGCTGAGGCAAGGAATCACTTGAGTCCATGGGTTCGACACCCTCCCGGGGCAACATAGTGCGATAGTCTCAAAAAACAGCTTAGTCTCAAAAAACAGCTGGGTGTGGTGGCGCACACTTGTAATCCCAGTTACCTGGGAGGCTGAGGCTGGTGATTGCTTGAGTCTGTGGTACCCCAGGCAACATGAGTCTGCAGTTCCCTGGGCAACGTAGCATGACCTAGTCACACACACACAAAAAAAAGAATGGAGGACTTCACATGTAACTGTCCGTGTGTGTGTGTGTGTGTGTGCTCATACACATAGCACCTGTGTTTGAGGCTCCCCAACTGCAGCCACCACAGTGTGTGTTACCAGCTGTGTTACCTGCTATTGTGGGAAGAACTGTTGCTGACTGAACCACCACTATTACAGAAACCTGCAATGTGGTTCCCAGCAACACCCCTTAGACTTTGAGCCCGGGAAGTGAGGGAGACAAATGTACTTGGTTCTATGCCCTGTGCTCTCCCACATTCACAAACAGGTTCAGACCAGCCCTAGGCAAGCACACACATTTGCCTAGTGGTCAGTTCAAGGTAGTCAGGAAAAATTTGGCATTCGGGAACTCCCCCACACCCTATCTCCCTGTCACACCTGTTGCCCTGTTACCCCTAGCCCTGGTTTCACTAGACAGATCTCCCCATTTGGGGGAATCCCTTAAGCCAGGCTTCAGACAAGAGAACTGATGGCAGCTCCTGTGTCTTGACCAGGTCAGCATCGGCTGCCCCGAGAAGATGGAGCCCATCACCAAGATCTCACATATCCCAGCCAGCCGCTGGGCTCTATCCTGTAGCCTCTGCAAGGAGTGCACTGGCACCTGCATCCAGGTACGTGCATAACCACATCCCCCTACCTGGGGACCTTGTGTGAGAGCCAGCTGAATAGTGGAGTTCATCTAGATAACAAGCAACTGCCACCCCCCTCGTCCCATCCCCACTGATGGACGTAGGAGACTGGGCTTGGAACCAGAGCCAGAACCCCAGTGGTGGGGGGGAATGCATTCTGCCATCCCCAGTTTGTCTTCATGGGGGACCAGCCTGGGGACGTAAGGATCACAGCCATCAGCACTGCTGAGGACCCTGGCTTTACCCAGTAGCAGGTGGCTTTGGACTTAATACATAAAAGCATCAACCGCACCCCAGAAGTTGAACTTGACCTGAAAGAGGGGTAAGAGTGGAACATTTCCTTCTACTGAGTTAATTGGCTCTCCTGACACTGAGCAGGGCAGCACTAGTTTGTTGACAGCAGTGGTTCCCAGATTCTAGACTGCATCGGTATCACCTAGGGGGCATGCTGAAACAGAGGTGGGCCTAGCCCCGATTCCATTTATCTGGAGTGGGATTGAGAACTCAAAATTCTAGCAGGTACTGCTATGTTGCTGGTCTGGGCATTGGGGTAAGGCTTCCTGCCCCTTGTCTCTGTAGGAATAGTTGTCAGTGCAAATCCTCCCTGTATAAAACTCTCAGACTGGGTTGTGAGGGCAGCATAAGTGTTCTGTAGACATTGGTGGACTAAGGCTGAAGCAGTTCTCAGCTGTCCAGAGAAGACAAATGGAGCCCCTCTTCCCAGAGGGCCAGGCGAGAACCCTTAGTTCCCATCTAGATGCATCGCAGTAGAGGTGGCAGTGACCCATCAGCCTCTTTCTTTCAGTGCCTCTGATTTGGTGTCACTTCGCCACCCAGAGATGCCACTTGTCCCCAGGGGTTGCCAAGTCATCCGATTGTTGGCTTTCCCAGGCTCTGGTGCTAAACCCCATCTCCTTTCCCCTATTCCCCTCAGGATGGTGGGAGCCCTGCATCTCTTTATTTAGGGTCTCACTAGCGTTCTGCCTTCCTGGGGAACCCTGAGCAATGCTCCACATCCTTCCCTCCCACCAGAGCACCCTTCCTGCCTGACACCGCACTTCTTCTCCCTCCAGTGTTCCATGCCTTCCTGCATCACGGCGTTCCACGTCACATGCGCTTTTGACCATGGCCTGGAAATGCGGACTATATTAGCAGACAACGACGAGGTCAAGTTCAAATCATTCTGTCAAGAACACAGTGATGGAGGCCCCCGTGGTGAGCCCACGTCTGAACCCATGGAGCCCAGCCCAGCTGGTGAGGACCTAGAAAAGGTGACCCTACGCAAGCAGCGGCTGCAGCAGCTGGAGGAAGACTTCTACGAGCTGGTGGAGCCTGCCGAGGTGGCCGAGCGCCTGGACCTGGCGGAGGCACTAGTTGACTTCATATACCAGTATTGGAAGCTGAAGAGGAAAGCCAATGCCAATCAGCCACTTCTGACCCCCAAGACTGATGAGGTGGACAACCTGGCCCAGCAGGAGCAGGACATGCTGTACCGCCGCCTGAAGCTCTTCACGCACCTGAGACAGGACTTGGAAAGGGTGAGTACCTGCTGCTCTCTTGCCTGCCTGCTTGCCTGCCCATGGGCATCCACGTTCCTGCCCTGAGCAACTGTGGCTTACCAGGGCTGTACCTGATCTCTGGCCTCCAGCTCTCCCACTGGCAGATCTCCCTGGTTCTCTGCACATTGGAGGAGGACCGGCTCTTACATCTCTGAGTCATTTTTGTCCCAGCCTTTTGTGGGCCTGGTAAGATCAGGTCCTGCCAGAGTCATGAGGCCAGGACTTTAGAGCTGTCACCAAGGACTTGGACTTCCAGCTCCTGGTAGCCCATGTGTTCTCTACCTGGCTCTAACACAGGAATTCTGTGTGTGTAGGTTTGAAGGCAGTCAAGAAACTGGAGATTCCAAGTGAGCTGGATCAGCCCAGTAGCCTGTGCTAAGCCAGTGCAGGGAAAACAGATATGAATGTGGCTCCTGGGGATGCTGAAAAGAGGGAACAGCTGGGCACAGACACTGGGGTGGCGGGGGGGCATCCAGGTGATCTCAGCCAACGTGGAGCGGGAGGATGGGGCTAAGTAAGTAGACCAAAATATGTTTGGAAGCTGCAGAAACAACACTCTGGGGAAAGAATCACAGGCCTGAGTGGGGTGGGTTGACCTTGTGTTGTGAGCCAGGGTGCTGGCTTTTAAGACTCAGTGAGAAGATAAGGGGGTACAGATGCCATGATTTGGGACTGGACTATAGATGTTGAGGGTCGTTATTCCTTTCCTGGAGCATGGAGGTTCCCCCAAAGTACCGAGTCCCTCCCACTCCTTTCCAGAAAGATGAGGGGCTCCTACCTTTGAATTTGGCTTTTCTGCTGCCTCACTTTCTCCAGCTGATCAAAATACCACCCCGAGTTGGGGGCCATACACAGATGACCAGGATGCTCTTGAGTCCTTGATGCAGTCATCTGAACTCCAGGTGCTGTCTGGCCACCTCTCTGGGACATTGGGCTCTAGGCTCTCAGAACCAGAGGGTCATGTCCTAATAAAATGGGTACACGTGCATATGCTGCCCTCCCCCTGGTTAGCACTAGGAAGCAGCCCAGTTGCAAGCATCTAGGGCTTTGTATGACCAGAGGCAGCTGTTTTTCTTCTATGCAGCTCAGCTGGCAGGGCTGGTCTGCAAAATGGGTAAAAGAGCTTGGTTGGCAGGTGTTGAATTGTGTGTGATCGTGGGAAGTTGAGGGCTCTGAGTGGGGGCTCTGGAATTCCCTGTTCTCCTTCACCCCACTCACCTTGTCCTGAGGGCCAGGCAGCCCCAGGTTAGAAGGGCGAGGAGTTTTGAGGCTACCATTTCCTGGTCAGCTCCGACTGCTTCCATGTGTGGCAGAGGCATTATGTACAAACTCTTCTAAGACCAAAGCGGCTTCCAGTGTTGTCCGCAGGTCTACCCTGTACCCCAACCTCCAGCATTTCCCGTGTAAACACCCTGCTTTTACTCCTCCTGTTGGCAAATGATCCAGTAGCCTAACTTCCCTGAACTGGGCTCGTCAGCCCACAAGTCTGCTCCTGGCTCATCTGTGTAGGGAGGTCAGAGAGTGGGGTCTCTTATTCAACCACTATCATGAGAAAAAGTACTCATGACCCCAGTGAGTTGTGACAAGGATACCAACTCAGAAAGTGTGTTTACGGAAACCTTAAAAGAGCATGCACTTTCAGGCTCTGAATGGAATTCGAACCTGAATAGGGGAAGGGATTTGTCAGAAAGAGAGGTTGGCTTAATATCTATTCTGTACCTTCCCCAAGCAGAAGCATCCAACCTCTCAGCTCTTTTCATGGGTGCAGGTGAGGGCTGAGGTCAACACTGTCAAGGGCTAGGTTGGCAGGAAGCTGGCTGAGGTGGGCTCGGTGTTCCCCAGTAGCTGGAGCTGCTACACGGCCACCTCTGCTCAGGGCACAGACCCTCCAAAGTCAGCACTAAGCCAATCTGGTCTTGTCTGGTCTGCAAAATGGGTAAAAGAACTTGGTTGGCAGATGTTGAATTTTGTGTGATGGTGGGAAGTTGAGGGCTCTGAGGACAAGGAGGTAGGGCCAGCCTGAGGTCTGTGCAGCTAGCTCCTTAAGACTCAGGAGGACCCTGTCAGATTGCTGCTTTGCTGCTCCAGCAACTGCCGAGCTGGAATTGTGAGCACCAGCCGAGAACAAGACAAGAGTGTGTGCACAGAGCTGGCAGGCTGCAGAGAGGAAAGTCAGGCACAGCCATGGCCAGGTTGATCTCCACTGGGTCCAGCCTGGGGGCCTTTCATGGCCACGTGTTGGTGATTTGAGTGAGAGAACTGGGCTGAGAACCATGCCGTGGGGAAGCTTTCTGCAAAGGCTGGTGACTGTTGGTGGCCTCGCCAGCAGGCCCAGTCTCTGGCTGCAGCCTAGTGCCAGAGGCTGTGAGTGTCCGGGCCAGTTGGGCTGTCTGTGTCAGGGGGGCAGGGCAGGGCTGGAGCTGGAGGCTTTGGGTAGCTCTGGAGCTTCCCACCTCTGTGCTTCTGAGTTCAGTTTCCAACTCTCTTGAGTTCCTGTTCCCTGTTCTGTAAAAGGGGAACAGGGCTTAGCTCGCCCCTGGGGTCACAGTGAAGATGGGAGCCAGCTCTATGCAGTGCCTTGCGTTATTAGTTGTAGCGGTTGGTGCTGCCCTGACCCTGTGAGCAGCCTGGCTCTAGGATGAGAGAGCTGCAAGGACGTGAGGCTCCCTGAGGATGGAAAGGGGCAGGGCCCGGGAATCAAGGGCATCCTCCTGCTTGATTTGTCCCCCAAGGCCAATCAAGTGTTTTGCTGAGAGAAGCAGAAGCTGGAGCCTTGCTCCCACACCAGCATGAAATCCTGTTTAATGGTTGTGCTTTCCTAAAATTTCAGCCGCCGGCCTCGGTCCTGGCAGGCAGCGCAGGAAAGCATGGCCACTGCAGCCTCCCAGAGTAATTCACAGCTGACAAAAAAATTGTAGCATTGACATCAGCCTGACAAATGCCGGCTGGTGTCCCCTAGCAACCGGGCTGGCTGCTTGGGCTGCACGGGCCTCCCTGCCTGTGGCTCTGGATCTGGTTAACCAGGAGGTTATTTGAGAACATTACTCCAGCTGAGAAGGGGGTCTGAGAGGCTGAGAAGGTGGGTGCTGCTTATAGACACGTAGCCAGAGGATAGGCATGGAGGGATTCCCTAAGTCCTCATTTCCCATAGCTCTCCTGAGGCTGAGAGGGGCGCCTGCCCTCCCCTACATTTGCCACCTGTTTCCTGGTCACACCTCATTAACGTGGTCCTCGGTGCCTGGATTATGGTTTCCTTGGCCTCTCACCAAAGCCCACCATGTCCTGGGTAGCCTTAGCCTCAGGAATTCTGGCTCCTCGCCTCCCCTATGTCCCATCTCTACGGCTTTTCCACCCCAATAGTGCTCCTGCCCCCCTCACACCAAATCACCACATTGAACTATTCCTTGGTCAGTCACCCCAAATCCCTCTTTTAACTACAGCCTCCTGCCCTTGTTCTTTTTGGTTTTTATTTTATTTTATTTTATTTTTTTTTTGAGACTAGGTCTTGCTATTTTTGCCCGTGGAACTGCAGGCTCACGTTTCCCGGGGTATCACAGACTCAAGCATTCCCCAGCCTCAGCTTCCCAGGTATCTGGGAATACAGGTGCGCGCCACCACACCCAGCTATTTTTTTTGGAACTAGGTCTCTCTATGTGTCCCTGGCAGGACTCGAACCGCAATCCCTGGCCCCAGCCGTGGCTCCCTAGGCTGCCACCTACAGGCATGCGCCACCATGCCCAACCCACTTCTGCATTATTATTAAGCATTATTAGCTCACTGCCTGTTAAGCACTATTAGCTTGTTAAGCATTATTAGCTCACTTGTTAAGCATTATTAGCTCACTGCCTGTGCCCTGGTAGAGCCTTCCCCCACGGTCCCACTCTGCCCATGGGCTGTCAAGCCCACCAGGAACCACCCTGAGCTGGTAAGGCCTCTGCCAAAGCCCCAGCATTGGCAGGACAGATCAGCGCCCTTCTGTCTCCCTTCCCCAACTCCAGTCCCTGCTCCACCTCCCCCAGGGCTACCCCTTCTTTCAGTACATATCTTCCCCTTCTTTCTTCAGACCAGACCCCTCCAGGTCTAGCCAAC
>PVHY01015347.1:0-36177 GCA_004024945.1 Uropsilus gracilis
TATATCTCAAAGAAGAGTTTCTATAAACCAATCATAGCACTCCCAACAACCTGCACTCTTATCCCCAAAAGTAAGCTGATGGAAAAGCTCAGATATGTAAAGAATTCTTAAAGGTACAACTACTATCTCCCAATCTCTCCACCATCCATCCATCCATCCATCCATCCATCCATCCATCCATCCATCCATCCATCCATCCATCCATCCACCCACCCACCCATCCATCCATCCGTGCAATAACAAATTTGTGTTTGCACAGAAGATGTATAAATGTAACTGTTTAGTCACTATAGTCAATTTTTATTATTTTCATCGTTCACTCCTAAAAAGAATATGTAGTTTTAATAACTTAAAATCTTACAATGCCATTACTCTATCAAGTCCTGTTTTGATCCTTAAAGATATTTTTTTTTAGGAAATATTACTGGGTTTCTACAAAATGAAAGCAACCAGCGGCTGGTCACGGTGGCTGCCTATGAAGCGGCCAGGGCTAGGGATCACGGTTTGAGTCCGGCCTGGGGATGGAAGCGAGACCTAATTCCAAAAAAATAGCTGGGCGTGGTGGCACACGCCTGTAATCCCAGCTACCTGGGAAGCTGAGGCTGGGGACCGCTTGAGTCCGTGGTACCCCGGGCAACGAGAGCCTGCGGTTCCACAGGCAAAAATAGCGAGACCTAGTCTCAAAAAAAACAAAAAAATGAAAGCAACCAAAAACAGTTTAGTTAGTGTAATACAGAAACAGCATCAAAAACCTGAAATCAAAAAACTGAGCTCTGGACTCAACATTCAGATAAATAATCCTGTGAAAGTCATTTCTATGTAGACTTCCACTGTTAAAATAAATCTTGTCTAGATCTGTAACACACTTTCCATTAGAATTACTAATCTAATCTATCTAGTCCTATAAAGGCCATAAGTATTCCCCTATCACTGTATGGCACAGAACCAGCAACACAATAACAGACACCAGAAAGGATTCTGGAGAAGTGCACCACCCATTTGCCCTACAAGTTCCTGGCATACCTGGCCTGACTATCCACCTCAGTTACTCATGGAGATCTAAGACCTTATCTGTTGCTGTCCCAGAGTGCAAGTCCACATCCAGGACAAAAGGATATAGTTCCAGAAAAAGACTAGTGGGCCAAACATGGACCAATGGCTTGCAGTGAAAGGAGTTGGAGTGACCAGATTGGGGGGGAAGAGGGGGGTGGGCAAGGGGTAAAATACAGAAGGGAGGGTCAAACTTAAGGGGAACATACAAATACAACCAATACAAATGTGACCAATATTATATGAAAATTACAAAACTAAAATTTTAAAAAGCGTTCCTCTATCTTCGTGGTTTCAAAAGATGTGGAATTCCTAACTAACATTGAAAATAACATCTGCTTATAACATCAACTACAATTTTGTGAACAAAAATAAATCATTGCCAGTTACTCCTGAAGTTCCATCTAACAGCTCAAAAATGTACTTAGTAACATAAGCTCTTTTAAAAAGACAGACTATTTTTCAAGCAAACTTTTGAACACTAAATTTTATTCTAGTCTATATGCTTTATAGCCAGTTCTTGAAGGTTTGAATCAAACAGCTCCCTAAATAATTGCTAAGTGGATGTTTCCACATACGGCTCCAAATGCATGGTTTTCAATTTGGATAAAAAACATCAGTGCCCCAAGAACACAGTTCAAACTTCAATTACCACTGTATATTAGTTATGAGTAAATGCATAAAGCACAAATTCTTGTCCACAAATTACTAAGTAACTATGTATGTAAAGCTACAACTATGTATGTAAAGCTATGTATGTAAAGCTACTAAGTAACTATGTATGTAAGTGGAGAATTACACCAAATCTGTTAGTGATGGTTCACTACACATCTTAACTTCATATACAAAAGCAAACTGGTTTTATTGATTCTTGTCCCCTAATGGTAAAGCCATGTAACACAATATAAAAACAGCCAAAAAAATCAAATAGCCAATAAAGATTTAAAAGTGCAGGGGGGGGGGAACCCCAAACCACAAAAATAGTTAACACCAGAATAAAATTTTAATTAAATGTAAAAAGAGTTAAAGAAAAATAATCAAGGAACTGCTGGAGACAAATAAGTAGCCAGAGAAACTTTATGAAAGTGAGCTTACTGATGTAAAAGAGGAAAGTGATTGTGAGAAAAGGATGACAATGTCCAAGGGGAAGTTAAAAAACCTCACAATCAAGGAATTCTAAAATATTTCCTAACACTAAAAGCAAAAAAAATGATAAAATGTTAGAAGTTGATACACACAATTTTACCAAGCACAGAAATGATGCCTGCTCCATCCCATAAGATAAAGGCATTGTTCAAAGTATGTGAAAATTGTCTTAAGATTTTAATTTTATTTAATCCTTAATGTTTAAGTTACAGTATACTAGTTTTACTAGTTCACTATTTTCTTCATTTTCAGATATACTTGTAAACAGAATTTTTAATGTTTATGTAAACATTTTCAAAGATCACAGAATAATTTTTCTCGATTAGTTGAACACTTTCAGTTAGAATGGTCATTTTTACTGTCCCTCACTACTCTGCAAAGGGAGGACTGCCTGTATAATGATGTGCTATTTAATCATCTTATCAAATGCAAAGCAAATATTTGAAAGGATGTATACTCCAAAATGACTAAAAAAAAATCTAAAGGGCCAGTTACTGAACTGTCAAGAAGGAAATACTACTACATTGCTCATGTCCCAGGTTACACATTAAGATTTATACACATATTACTAGTCCCACGATCTGCCTATATTCAAATATCTTCATTAGAAAATGTGAAAACAAACAAAACTATACTGCCCAATATTTTCAGAGAACTGGAGAGCAAGGTTTAAGAACTATATCACTGGTGACATGCCTAGCATGACACCGTAATCAAGGGCAGAAGGGGAATTAAAACGCTACCAGCCTAGTTTATTCCAGTGAGCACAAAGCTACTTCTGAAGTTGTTAGCAGATTATTTGGTTTTATTTTCTGCACATATGATTTACATACCCCTACTATTAAAGACAAAATGTTCTATTTTTTTAGACCCTTGAAAACATTTTACAATCACCTATTTTCAGAAAGTACAACCCCATAAAATAATTTAACTGGTAAGGAATTTTTAAATTTTATGGTACAATGTATCCTTGCTGGATAAGAAGCAATCCTGGGACCAAAAAAAAAAAAAGTGGGGGGGAGGATATTACATAAAAAACAAGGGAAGTCTGCATACTATCATTTTAATTAATAAATGTGCCCGTACTGATTCATTGTGACAAAATATCACATGCATTAGTGTGAGGCGAACTTGATAACCACTACACTACGGAAACTTAACACATGCATTAGTGTAAGGAAGAATAAGGGAGAACTGATTATGAACTATAATTAAACCCTATTATTAAAAGTTGCCTGCAATTCTAAAATTCTAATGTAAAATACAAAGTTTGTTGGAAAGTCTTACACATACTTGAACACTAATTCTTCAAATTACTGCTGTAATCAAATGAAATTTTTGAATCATATGTACTGGATATATTAATAATTATTACTCAAGTTTTTCAAACTATGTTCTGTGATCTCCGACCCCGATTGAGGAACCAGTGTCTTAGAAAAAGGGAACCTAAGCTGGGAGTGTTGGCGTGTACCTGAAATTCAAGCGCTGAGAGGCAAGAGGACAGGAATCGCTTGAGTTTATGGGTTCGAGACTACCCGGGCAACATAGTGAGATCTAGTCTTAAAAAAAAGAAAAGAAAAAAAAAAAAAAAGAGAGAACCTAGTCAGGTTCTTCACCTACTTCTATTCATGGGTAATATCTAGGAAACAAGGATTCTGTTAGGAAGGGTATTGTGAAATCTACCCCCTACTCTAAAAAAGTAAGCAATATTCAGGATTTGAGGAATTCCAAATTTATTGTTCCTCATCATGAAGAATACTAAAATGAGGATTTAAAAAACCTGGAATTTTTATTCTATTACTAACCATTATGTAAAATCTATTTCTTTAAACTTATTTTCTCATGTGCAAAATAAGATCAAATGGTGTGGCAAAGTAGAATTCAATTTAAAGGTCTCAGTCTACTCAGAGTATTTTCCCCAAATTTTCCTTCTAGTAAGAAAATGAGTAAGATAACTTGGAGGGAAGGGGGGTGAACGGGACCAGCTGGAGCAGCCAGAGGAAGGGAGGTGGTGGGTGACCCCTGAGGAGTACAATGATGTGAAATATATGTATATATAAATTATTTATAAATAAATAATAAAGTAGCCATTCCATAAAACACCCAAAAAACACTGGCCAAGAGCCTTCTATTCTTTAAACAAAAGCTAAAAACCCAATTCCTTCGCATACTTTATTTTAACATAAATCAATTTTACAGTAGCAGCAGAAAGCCTACACTTAATTCTGATACTGAAGTCATCTTCATGTTAACTTTTGATTGGAATTGCGTTGCAGAATTTGACTACAGAGTAAGAAATTCTGTTGCAGAATTTGACTACAGAGTAAGTAGCCAGAGTCAGTGTAAGTGCCAGACATGAAGTTTTACCAGCTATAATTGTGCAAAATAAACTAGTTGTAATCATGGGTGTCATAGAATGACCTGTCACATTGCTAATAAAGCATCAACCACTAAAAAAAAAAAAAAAAAAAAAAAAAAAAAAAAAAAAAAAAAAAAAAAAAAAAAAAAAAAAAAGTAAGGAAGATGATTTAGATAACATGCTAAAAAAACAATGAGTTAATAAAAATTTAAAAATACTTGTCTTTTTTTTCTTATTGATGTATTAAACAACTGCTTATCAAAATTTTGGCATAAATAAAAAATAAATATGCTACATCCATTCAGTTCACCTACTTTTAAATTTCAAAATATATCACATTTATTTTACAAATATACGGGTACTATTTACCTCCAATACTACCAAAAAGCAAACGAAAGTATAACCAATATAAAGTATAAGGAATTTCAAAACATAGTCCAATGGTTCTATACTTATCTCTTCCCCCAAAATACTGCCAATATTGTAATGCACAAAATATGGATATAAGGAATATGAAACTGACAAGGGCAAGGTTTATCATGTTTCAAAAAGAACTTCAGTGGTTTAAGAAAACTTACCAAAATGACTAAATTTTTTTAATTATACTACGATATCAAATTTTTTCTAACAGTAAAAATAAAAAAGAATAGTGGTGTAGTGAGAAAATACAAGCTTCCAATGTACAATAAATATGCTAATGGTTTTAAGCAACCTCTTTATAATTTCTGTCTTCCAAAAATTACTGTTGTTAACAAAAAAGCACTTGGCATTAACATCATCTAACCATTGATCTTTTAAAATATTTTCACACAAACACACAAAAATATATTTACACTCTTATTTGTATGTTAGGGAAAATAATCTTTAAATAAACACAATCCACAAAATAACTATCAACCAAATTAACATGCATCATTTTATTACTAAAGGTTCAAGAATCTTTAAAGGTAATTAGCATAACTCTTAAAAAGATATGGTTCCATTCACAAGCACACCCATTTTAAATATAAAGTACCACTACTAAAGCTTTAATATTAAAATGTCACTTTTTGGCCAGGCATGGTGGCTCGTGCCTGTAAGCTTCAGCCTATGAACCGACCGGGGCTAGGGATCGCGGTTCGAGTCCCGCCTGGGGCCCATAGTGAGACCTAGTCCCAAAAAAATAGCTGGGCGTAGTGGCGCGCGCCTGTAATCCCAGCTATCTGGGATGCTGAGGCTGGGGATTGCTTGAGTCTGTGGTACCCCAGGCAACGTGAGCCTGCGGTTCCACAGGCAAAAATAGAGAAACCTAGTCTCCAAAAAAAAAAAGTCACTTTTTAAATAACCGTTGCTTTACTACTCAGCTGACCCCATGTATACTGAAACATTTCCCCAACACCAAAAATCTGTCAAGATCGTATCTATGACAACTATACACAATAAGCTTTAAAGACATAATTTTTCATTAAAACGTATGTAGATACTTGAAAGTATCAAGCACAATATAAACTGACGCCTTCCATTTAGCACATATAGATTTGAAAATTCGTTTTATTATGCAATGATGGCATGGAATGTTAAATCACATTGTTCTATAATCTGATTTCCATAATGATTTTTTTAAATGAGAAACCATACGTTTTAACATTTTAAAGTAATAAGGCAACAGTTTTAAGCCGGGCACGGTGACTCGTGCCTTTAAGTTTCAGCCTACGAAGCGGCCTGGACTGGGGATCGCTGTTCGAGTCCCGCCTAGGGCCCGTAGTGAGAACTAATTCCAAAAAAATAGCTGGGCATGGTGGTGCGCACCTGTAATCCCAGCTACCTGGGAAGCTGAGGCTGGGGATTGTTTGAGTTCGTGGTACCCCAGGCAACGAGAGCCTGCGGTTGCATGGGCAAAAATAGCAAGACCTAGTCTCAAAAAAAAAAAAAAACAAAACAAAAACACAGCTTTAATTAAGATTTTTAAATTGTCAAATTTCTAAAACCTCAGCGTTAATAAAGTCAAAGTCTGCTCATAGGAAACAAAACATCGTATTCAGTATGATAGGCAGCTTACTACAAAAAACACTCTTTCTTCAATTAGCTTTCATCTTACTGTGTGCTTTTATTTTGCTTGCACTGCAGTTTTTCACTTAAATGGGGGGGAAGTAACATGTATTCAGTCAAGTAAGAATGGTCATCTCTCCATTATTACAACGAGCAACGGTTCTCTTGTCGTTAGTTCTCTCCTCCACCCAGGTCAAGGTGAGTTCAGAGGATAGGAAATCCCACTCGATGCAGGAAGCCCCCACCCCGACCCCTTTACGTGGCCGTAGCTTCACACCGATGGCCCCTGGCCTCCTTCCCTTACTCCCACATCACCTTCCGCTCACCCCTCCGACCCGCGCCCAGCCAGGCCCTACGTGTGCGCCAGCGCCGGAGCCATCCCGCCCCCAGACCTCAGGAGTGCGGCCGACATGTGAACACCACCCGCGGCCCCCGATAGCCGGGCCGGGCCCTCGGCGCCAACGCCGACCCCGCCCGACCGTCCCCGGTCCCGGGCTTCGCTCCGCGGTGAGACCGGTATCCGAGAAGGCGCACTCTGGCTTCTCCCATATAGTCAACGCCCAGCTGCCAGCAGCAGGCGGCAGGGTAGAGCTTGGTCAGGATGGGAAAGCCGGCAGCCCAGCCCGGGAACCGACCTGTGGAGACCGCCATCTTCTCCTGCAGCCCGACGCAGCCGCCTGCGCGAAGGGCGACGCCGTGCGTCACTTCCGGGAGGTCCCGCCGCTGGCCCGGGCGCTTCCTGACTGGAGTCTACGTCCTCCACCCTCGTGGGCGGGTTGCCGGGCACGCGGCTTGGGGCTGTGGTCAACTTCCTGAGAGGAAAACTTGAATCAGATTTCGTCGGGAAACAAAGTTGACTCAAGCACCATAAGTGTAGGGCAAGTAGTTAATAAGAAATTACTATTTTAAAGGTAAGATGCAGTGGGGCCGTGATTTCCAGTAAGAGAGTCACAGGAGCCTTCTACGCATGCGCAGAAATGTGTGGCGAGGGCGTATATATACGCGCCCTTTTTCAAACCCTAAGTAACTTCGGTGTACGGATAGATGTAACATGTTTGACACTGCTTAAGTAGTGAAGTGGTACTTGGTCTGTTGAATTTACTAAAGTGCATTTAAAGTAGAAACCATAACAAAACGCGAACTTTGAAATCCTCTAATGGAAAATCGAGGGGGGGAATTTTAATAATTCTTTATGTTTTAATTTTCACACAACTTGGTCATATTTGTATAGTTGCTGTTCCCCTTAGGTACAACCATCTCTTCAGTATTGTACCACAATATCCCCTCCTCGCACCAGCTTTCCTTCTTCCCCCCTCAGGTCACTATTCACGCTGCAAGTCCTTGGTGGGTGTTTGACCCACCGGTCTTTTCATTTTCTGGAGCAATGTCCTTTTTCCTGGGTGAGAACCTGAACTCCTGGGACGTAGCAGACCAGGCTGTTCAGATCTCCAGGAATGACTGAGGTGGGTAGCCAGGCTGGGCAGGTAGGAACCTCTTGTAGGGCAGGTGTGTGGTGTGGTTTTTCAGACTCCTTTATTGTGGTGCTTCCTATGGTGGAGGAGACTGTCTCCTTTTCTCCATACCAGTGTGCTCACTGTGCCTCCTCTTTTATGCTGGCTATTTCCTCCACTTCAATAACTGTCACATAGTGCTGCTTCTGTGTCATGTAGTTCTGACAAGTGGCGCTAGAAACTCAAGAGTTGGGAACAAAATTTTGAGAACCCCCTAAAACTTAAACCAACTCATTTCATTCATATTTTCCTTCTTTTTTTTAAGAGACTGTGTTGCCCAGGGTTATGTCGAACCCACAGACTCAAGAGATCCGTAGCCTCACCTTCCCAGGTAGCTAGGATTATAGGTGTGTGCCACCATGCCTGGCATCATTCATTATTCTCCTTTTAAAACGTAGTTGTGAAATATGATTACAATATGTCTAAGTCTAAAAAGTTCTTTCCAAAACTTAAAATAAAAATTCTAAGTAAAAAGGATTGCCATTCAAAACATAAGAATTTTTACATTCTGCCGGGCACGGTGGCTCATGCCTGTAAGCTTCAGCCTATGAAACGGCCGGGGCTAGGGATCGCGGTTCGAGTCCCGCCTGGGGCCTGTAGGGAGACCTAGTTCCCAAAAAATAGCTGGGCGTGGTAGTGCGAGCCTGTAATCCCAGCTACCTGGGAAGCTGAGGCTGGGGATTGCTTGAGTCCGTGGTACCCCGGGCAACGAGAGCCTGCGGTTCCACGGGCAAAAATAGCAAGACCTAGTCTCAAAAAAAAAAAAAAAAGAATTTTTACATTCTTAGTTTTCGCATTAGCAATACAGTAAAAATGTTACCATCCGCTACTATAAAACTATAGCTGGGTGGCACAGCTGGGAAGACACATCAATCAGAAATTGCCAGGATGATGCATGCCTTGAGGGCAAGCAAGGAAAGAAGCACTGGTGGTGGAGAGTGACTGGAGTTCATAAAAGCCACAAAAAAACAGCATGGAGAGGGGCTTTGGCCCTGCGATGGCTGTAGCCTGAAAGGTCAGCACCGTGGGATTTGGCCATCCCAGGGAAGACAAAAGGTTTTGAGAAGCAGAGGTATAGGCCTTTGGTTTGAAAACTGGAATTTGGACCTCTGGAAAAAAAGAGGATAGCTAGCTGGGAAAGTTGGGTCTATGTATGCTGGAAAACTTTAAAATTGAAATGTGGAAAACGTGGAATTTGAAAACCTTGGAATTTAGCTGGGCATGGTCGCTCGTGCCTGTAAGCTTCAGCCTATGAAGCGGCTGGGGCCAGGTATCGCGGTTCAAGTCCCGCCAGGGGCACATAGCGAGACCTAGTCCCCAAAAAATAGCTGGACGTGGTGGCACACACCTTTAATTCCAGCTACCTGGGAAGCTGAAGCTAGGGATCCCTTGAGTCCTTGGTACCCCGGCAACATGAGCCTGCGGTTCTGTGGGCAAATAGCGAGACCTAGTCTCAAAAAAAAAAAAAGAAAAAGAAAAACTTGGAATTTGTGTCAGTTGAAAAACTGGACTTTTCAAATGTCAGCTACAGGTTTGGGATGGTGAGAAGACACAGCTTTTTTGTTTGAAATGCTGGTTCAGGTTTGAGTGGAGAGAAAAGGCAGTTTGGGATCATGCAGCCTTTAGTTTTAGGGCTTTGGAGACTGGAAGGTAACTGTTGTAAGATAACAGGACATTCATGGCCTTAATGACTCTTGGTTCTTTCCATATGTAAATAAACTTTGTTATAGTTGTTTTGAGTAGTCTTGCAATTGTGCACATGGGTGGAAGTGCCCAGAGAGTGCTGGGTTTAGCTACTGGTTTTGAAACCATGACCCCAACATGGGTAGTGTCGTTTGTTCATAGAATTTAGGCTTTGCTGCAATTAATTGTGTCTGAAAAACACAGAGGCCTAAGCCTGATAAGGGGATGTAGTTCTTTTATTTTGTTGCAAATCCCAGGTGAGGAGAGAAAAGGAATCACCAAGAGGGTGTGTGAGAGGAAATTGGAGCCTCTGGTTTTTCAGGAGGGGAGGAAGAACAAGAAAAAAAAAAAAATAGGTGAAAAGAAAGGAGCAGATACTGGGGAACACAGACACCACTGACTATTGGGAAGACAGAGACACAAGAATGGTGAACTGGTAAAGAATAGCCTGAGTGACCAGACTGGTCAGAAGCCCTCTGGAAGAGCTGGTGGTGACAAGGAGCTGGTGTGAAGAGTGTGGCGCCACAACAAGGTGACATGGAAAGCTAATACCTGGAGATAGCCAGGAGTTTGGAAAGCTGATTTTTGCATCAGCATTTGTTGAAAAGCAGAGTAGCTTGGAGCACTGGAGAGAGAAGAAACAAAGAGAAGATACTGGAGAAAGACTGGACTTTGCAGAGTGCCTGCCTCAGGTTGGGGGTACATAGGGGCACCATCTTGGACATGTGTCTTTGGGACCTTTGAGACTAAAAATGGTGACTGGGGTAAGGTAACTGGCCACACGTGGCTTTAAGGACTTTTTGTTTTCCCTATTTTTCCTTGTAAATAAATGTTGTTATTCAAATTGCATTTGACTGGCAGCTGCTACTTATGGGTGGTAAGAAACTGAAATATTCTGTGTGGCAGAAGCTACATTTTAAAAATGCCATTTTTTCCCCTTTGGCTTGTTGGTTGGAGGTGTCTGCTCCATTTGCACCCAATTTCAGGTACAAATTTTCCTTGCAAGTGTTGGTGCATGTTTTGCACCTAGTTTCAAAATTATCATGCCTATTCAGCTGCTTCACAAATATAATTAGTAGTATTTGATACTGCCACCCTCATTTTGTAAGAAGTGAAACTAAATCAGAGAACTTCAATGAATTTCCTGAGTCTTACATACCACTAGTTCAAGTGACCAAGGGTTTTGACAAAGCCCAGAGTTAATACTCTGATATTTTTCACAATGCTGGTCCTGATAAATAGTGCTGATGCTTGGTAGTAAAGCTTTTCCTTATAGTGGCAATTATTATGCAGAGAGAAAATAACTCCTGCTCAAATGAGGATTCTTTATTCTTTCATCCTGCACTTATTTACCCATCTCTATGCCTGTCTAAAGTATTAGAGAAAGACTTCCCTTAATTTCTAAACATGGGCTGTCAGCTGCTTTTTCTTCTCTGTCAGTCCCATCTATACCTATTTACTATATATCTTATTCATTTACTATGTAGTGACACTATGTAGCTTTTCTAAAAGTTCTCTTACTCAGCATGGTGGTCCCATGAAGTCTAAGAAGGAGACCAAGACTGTGAATCACTTGAGTCCATGGGTTCAAGACCTGCCCAGGACAAGATAGCAAGACCTAATCTCAAAAAATAGCTGAGTGTGGTGGCGCCCATCTATAATCCCAGCTACCTGGGAGGTTAAGCCTGGGGATTGCTTGAGTCTGTGGTACCTGGGCAACGTGAGTCTGCGGTTCCCCCAGCAACATAGCAAGACCTAGTCTCGGAGTATAATTTTAAGAGACTGGTTAGATTTTGACAACAAAATCACTGTGTGGAGGGAAAATGATTTGTTCTCAGAGTCAAAAAATTTGAATTAATCTGGAAGAACCCAGTCTGTTATTTCTTCACCCCACTTCTACTGGTAGGATTAAGTTTAATGATTAACATGCAAGTTAAAACAACTATAGAAATGAAAATCTTTAGTAGCAGACTGCTACAGGAGAAGCAGACTGCTATAAAAAGTATTTAGAGGCACAGTCTAGAGATGAGGATATGGAGATAGAGATATCTCTATAAAGAGAATTAGCAGTCCTTACAAATCACCCTGATTAATTTTTTTTTTTTTTTTGAGGCTAGGTCACTATGTTGCCCGGGGTAGTCCCAATTCCGCAGACTCAAGCAATCCCCAGCCTCAGCCTACCAGTTAACTGGGATTACAGGCATGCGCCACCATTCCCAGCTATTTTTGTTTGAGACTAGATCTAGCTATGTTTTCCAGGGTAGTCTCAAGCCCACAGACTCAAGCAATTCCTAGCCTCAGCCTCCTGAGGCTGGAATTAAAGACCCACACCGCTGTGCTGGCCAATAATGATTAATTTAACAATAGATAACAATTCCACAAAGGAATGAATCCCTCCCCAAAATAGGAACATTATATCAGTACAACTTCTGCACTGGCAAAATTCAACTTTCCTGCCTGCTTGTAACCTGTAAAAAAGCAGATTTTGAAACTGGGTGTAAAGGAGGAAGACAAGACAAATACCAGGCACTATAGTTGATCAAGGGGCAGTGTCCTGAGAGAAAACAAGTTACTGTCTGTGGGTGTTCACCCATGCACAACTGAAAAGGCCTCGGCCTCTAGGAACAACAAACATGGGGTTTATTTTACAAGGAAAAATAAAGAGCTTAATATAGCCACAAAGGGCTAGCTATTTCACCCAAATAGTGAGCCCTGACAGCTTGAAAGAAGCCTTGGAGACCAGGAGAATGGGGACAAAGAAAGCAAATTCCAAAGGGGGTTAACTAGTCATGATCAAGACTAAGGGCACCAAATTTGAAACAACTAACCTGGCAGCTTTAGTCTAAGAAAGATGAGGAGCTAATGGGACATTTCTGACTAGAGACAAGACAGTTCCAAGAGCTGAAAACCAACGCTGAACTTTGGCACAGTGGCATCAGTCAATCACAGGAAAACTGATGGGTTCTTGGAATAACTAAGGAAAAAAGGTATAAATTCCCTGTGGCATAATTCCATTTTGAATTTCTTTGCCCCTCCCTGGCCAGTAACTAGGGAGTCCCACCTTTGTTTTGTTTCTCTATTTTGCTCTCTCACAACACTTGCCACATATTCTAAATAAATCTGTCTTTTTGGGTTTTCTTGACTGAATTGTTGAAGTTCCTTCTGCCTAAACTTAGATAGCACCCAGTAAAAACACAATGTCCACCAAACAAGCAGAGTACCAGTGATCTGTCACCAAGGAGTGCTCAACAGCTGTGATAGTCACCACTGGTCACCAGAAGTGCTAGACAATAGTGGGCAGTAGTGATGGTCACTACTGGTCACCCAGCGGTGATGCCACAGGCACCAAGTTTTAACAGCTCCTTGAGACACCCCAAGCCCAGGGCAATGTGAATGTCAGAGACAGGACTGGAAGCCCATTCTCTGCAAAGATCTTCAGCTTCTATTCCAGGAAGGTCAGCTGCTGGATGCTGCTTCTTCTTTCTTTGGAGGCCAGTGGAGGTTTCTTTCTTCCAGGGCTAGCACAGTTCTTCCTGGAGGTTGTTAACAGTTCTTTCAGCAACTTCTGAACCCACCTTATATCCTCTTTCAGGATGCCTTACCCAAAACAGAGTGCAAACAAAAAAGGCACAGAAATTAAAACTAACTGAAACCCACTTGCTTACAAGTACTAAAACTAAACAAGAACTAGTTGCACTCACAGGGCACCCCAAAACTAAACACAAATACAAGTACAAAAGAATATATAACCTAATCAAGGTACAGTGCCTATACAGGTGGGTTCTTTCACCTGCACGCACAATTGCAAGAGACCTTAGAATTTAACAACTATGAGGTTCATTCCACAAGGGAAACAAAAATTTAATGTAGCCACAGGGGCCAGCTACCTCACCAGTGTCCAACAGTCGAGTGGAGTGCCGATCACCTGTCACCGGAGTGCCAAGGACAACAGAAATACTCAGGAGTAGTCACCAGAAGCCAATAGTCAGCTAGAAACACCAGGCCCAGGGCCTTTGGTGTTCCCATCAAGCAATGTCAGAGACAGGACTGGAGTCCCAGTCTGCGCAAAGGTGTCAGCTCCTCTTCCTTAACAGTCAGTCAACTGCTGGACATAGCTTCTGATCCCCCTTATTTCTCCAGAATTCAGGAACAGAGGTCTTCTCCTATCCCTCAGGTCTGGAACAGTTTTCCTCTGTGAGCTTTCCGAGGTTCCTCCTTTTCTGGGTTCTCAAGTTCTTTCTGAAGCTCCTTCTCTGTGTTCTTGAAACTTTCTGAGACTTCCTTGCAGTTCTTTCTCTGGGTTCTTGTGTTCCTCCTGAGTCTTCTCTGAATCCTCACATTCTTTCTGAGGTTCCTTCTCCTGTGTCAGTCCTCTCTCCAGTTCCTGCCTTTCATGTGCCAGTTCTCTCTGAAGTTCCTTCTCTGGGTCCTCACGTTCTTTCTGAAGCTCCTTCTTTGGATCTCCAGTCCTTTTTCTCTAGGTCCTCTCTCCTCTCTGAGAGACCTTGGCTTAACTCCACCTCAGGGTGCCCACCCTAGAGTCACTCCTACAGTTAAAGGATCATCAGCGTAACAATTGGGAGCACATCCTAGAGTCATTGATTATATTTAGGCTAAGACCACCACAGTGACTTCTGTCCAGTAACAGTTTCACCAGAGCTCCCTTTTCAGTGGTACAAGGCAAGTTGCCCAGATTATTTTCCCTACTAGTTATATCCAGGGAGAGAATAAAGGACACTTGAACAGCTGGGCACAGTGGGGCACACCTGTAATCCCAGCCACTTGGGAGTGGAGGCTAGGGATCACTTGAGTCCATGGGTTCAGGACTACCCTGGGCAACATAGTAAGACCTAGTCTCTAAAAAAAAAAAAAAAAGACACTTGAACAAACACAAGCAGGCAGGAAGAACTGCTGCTGCAGGGACAGATCTGATAAACAAGGCCTGCAGGCAGCCAGCAGAAAGGAGAGCTGTCTCTACTGCTTTGCAAATAGAGAAGTTTGCTGAAGAGGAAAACACCTGCATAGTCACAGGTAGGCAGAAGAGCTACTGCTCCTTGCCAGGGCAGAAATTCAACTGATACGTCTCCGTCCTGAAATCAGGTGTAAAATAGCCACCAAAGCTGAAAAAGGAGAGCAGCTGATATTTTAAACCTGGCATTGGGTGGGTTCTTCCAAAACTGCAAGACAACTCGGGTTTAGGGAAAAACAATAATAAGATTTATCAAACAAGGAGAAACCAAGCACCACTGAGGCCACAAGTAACCAGATAGTTTATCCCAGTTATTGACCAGTCTGAAAGTTCCAAACAAAGGTCATGCTTTCCAAGATGGCATCGTCTCACCATTTCAAACCTGAAGCAATCATTTCACACAAAGGACCATGTTTCCAAGTTGGCGACTTCCCATTCTATACCTGAAGCTCATAGCAGCCAGAGGCAACAGGCCTGGAAATCTAGCATGCAATGATGTCAGAAGATGCTCACTCAGGCCACCAAGATGCACCTGAACAGCAATAGACAGTGTCAGGCAAGCAACACTGAGAACAGCAACCTAAGGGCTAGAAGAGTACAGCTCCAGTGACACGCCTAGCTCTGGGTGCTTGCCCTCTCAGGGCTGCAATGGCAGATGAGCAAAACTTGCAACTTCTCTCCTCCAAGGTTGACTGCTAGGAGCTCTTTCACATTTGTCAAAGATCAACATGCCACTGCCACTCCAGAGGCCTAGCGTGGTGGGAGCTGGAATCGCTAAATCCTGGACTTGCTTAAACCCAAACCAAAATGGCTGAGTCCCAGGGTCCCTTCTGCTCTTTATATTCCCATGAGAGTCTGCACAACCCCACTGACTCTCCCTTGCCCTCAGGGCACATCTCTATTTTATTTCATCTGCATCCTCCTTCAGGATGGCTGACTTATTTTTCCCTTTCTGCTCCTGTGGGCACTGTCCCTTGATTCAGCTACGGTTCTTTGTATTTACCTTCCTGCTTAGTTTTGCTGACCTGTTTGCATCCAGTTTATCAGCACCACGCTCTAACCAACTGCACTAACCGGCCGCCCATGTTTGCATCCAGTTTAATATGCACAAAGAAAGTGATCTCTTTGCTGGGCACGGTGGCTTGTACCTGTAAGCAACAGCTGATGGAGTCGTGGCTGGGACTGGGGATCACGGTTCAAGTCCCGTCTGGGACATGAGTCCTGCCCGGGGCAACATAGCAAGGCCTAGTCCCAAAAAAACAGCTGGGCGTGGTGGCATATGCCTGTAATCCCAGCTAACTGGGAAGCTGAGGCTGGGGATTGCTTGAGTTTGTGGTACCATGGGCAACGTGAGCCTGTGGTTCCACAGGCAAAAACAAGGAGACCTAGTCACAAAAAAAAAAAAAAAAAAAAAAAAAAAAAAAAAAAAAAAAAAAAAAAAAAAAAAAAAAAAAAAAAAAAAAGAAAAGAAAAAAAGAAAAAAGAAGTGATTTCTTTGACTGCTCTTTTAGGGACTTCTAGACTTATCCATAAAGACAGTAAATAGAAGGTCTGTTTCACCTCTGGGGTCCTTCAGTAATAAAAGTCTTATTTCACACTGAGTTCTTCATAGTCAGTGACCCTAGTCAGAGGCAGCACATGGCCTTTCTGCTTTGCCATATGGCCTTGAAGACTTGGATAGACCCCCTTCCAAAGCTCTGTGTGATAGCACAAAGGGCATGTCCTAGGAGTGCTTTCTTTGGATGCTCAAGGCTCAGATGTCCTAGTTGCTGCAAAGGAAATAGGCTAAGTAAGGACTCCAAGAGGTTGAGGTGCTAAATGCCCTAGGGGTACATGGAGTCTCAGGATAGTCTGAACTGACTTGGTTCCGCTGACTTTGACAGCTACCACATTTGGGACACTCCCCTTATCATTCTTCTCTTTCAGTCTGTTTTCCTCCCTGTTATTGTAGACCTTGAAGGCCTTGTCAGAAGCTGTCAAGAAAGGTATCTAGAGCAAGTGATCCTATCTCTGGAGCATGTGTCTGTTGTCAATACAGAACTGGCTAATGAAGTAGATGCCAGAATGGCCTGTCCTACAGTTTCTGGGTCCAGATTAGTATATTTTCTCATGTCCTTGGCAAATCTAGCCTGAAATGATGCAGAAAATTTCATTGGACTCTTAACCTCCCTCAGTATGTAACAGTTGAAGTACTTTGGTTTGGTTTCTTTTATTTTTTAAATTTCTTTACATCGTTGTTCATTTGTGTATAGTATTTAATTTCTTCCCTCAAGTGTAATCCCTGTAGTTCTCCCACCACCACCATAACACCCAGGAACTATGACCATAGTCCCTTTTGCTCTTTCCTCCACTGTTTTTATTTATTTTTAAATTTTTTTGAGACTAGGTCTCGCTATTTTTGCCCGTGGAACTGCAGGTTCTCATTGCCTGGGGTACCACAGACTCAAGCAATCCCCAGCCTCAGCTTCCCAGGTAGCTGGGATTGCAGGCACGTGCCACCACACCCAGCTATTTTTTTTGGAACTAGGTCTCGCTACGGCCCCAGGCGGGACTCGAACCTCGATCCCTAGCCCCAGCTGCTTCATAGGCTGAAGCTTACAGGCACGAGCCACTATGCCCAGCCTGCCTCCACTGTTTTTATACCTCTCCCTCCCCTTCCCTTGCTGTATGCTTCAGATCTGTGGTCAGCTTGCACATTTCATCTTTTCCTTCCTTTTTTTTTTTTTTTTTTGAGACTAGGTCTCGCTATTTTTGCTCGTGGAACCGTAGGCTCACGTTGCTGTGGTACCATGAACTCAAGTAATCCCCAGCCTCAGCTTCGCAGGTAGCTGGGATTATAGGTACCGCCACCACGCCCAGGTAATTTTTTGGAAGTAGGTCTCGCTACATTGCCCCTAGCAGCACTTGAACTGGGATCCCTGGTCCCCGCTGCTGCTTCGTAGGCTGCCGCTTATAAGCATGCACCACCATGCCAGGCGTCATCTTTTTATTGATCTTTCCTTTTTTTCATTTTCTTTTTTTTAAAGAGACGAGGTTTCGCTATGTTGCCCAGGGTTGTCTCAAACCTGTGAACTCAAGTGTTCCCTAGCCTCAGCCTCCCACGTATCTGGGATTACAGGCATGAACCCAGCTTCATTTTATTTTTGACCTTTCTTTTGGTTTGTCTATATTTCACAAATAAGTAAAACCATCCAATGTTTATCCTTTTTTTTCTGCTTTCTTTTGCTTAGCAAAACCCCTTCTAATTCCATCCATGTTGCCACAAATGGCTTGAGTTTATGTTTTTGATCAATTTTTTTATCTACTGTGTGTATATATATATATATATCAGAACTTTTTGATCTATTTATCTGGAACATTTAGATTGCTTGCATATCTTGAGTATTGCAAATAGTGTTGCAATAAACATAAAAGTGCATGGAGGGGGCACCTGAGGAAGGACAGAGAGGGTGGTATCCCAAAAACCATTTACCACGGTTATGATTTAAAGAATAAAAATAAATAAATACACACACACACACAAGAAGTACAGGTTTCCTTTTGAATAATATTTTTGTGCTCTTTCAGTAGATTCCTAGGTATGGAATGGCTGGATCATACCATAGATTCAATTTTTAGTGTATTGAGGAAACTCCACATAGCTTTCCACATCCTCAGTGGATTTTTTTTAATATGTATTTTTCACATACATATGCTGTTTTTTGTATGGATTTTTATATGCTGGGTTTTTTCCCCCCAGGTTTTTTTTTTTTTTAATATGGGCCATTCTCACAGATGTGAGATGGTATCTCATTGTCGTTTTGACTTGCATTTCCCAAATAATAGGTGATGGTGAACATTTTTTTCATAAGCTTGTTGATCATTTGCTCCTTCTTTGAACAAGTGTCTTTAGCTCTACTGCCCATTTTTATCCAGAAAAACCAGGTTTTTTGGTTTTGTTTTTGTTTGTTTGTTTTTTTGAGACTAGGTCTCGCTATTTTTGCCTATGGAACTGCAGGCTCATGTTGCCTGGGGTACTATAGAATCAAGCAGTTCCCATCCTCAGTTTCCCATGTAGCTGGGATTAAAGGCATGTGCCATCACGCCCAGCTATTTTTTTGGAACTAGGTCTCGCTACGTGCCCCCAGCGGGGCTCAAAGTGTGATCCCTGGCCCTGGCCAAAGCTTCCTAGGCTGCCGCCTATGGGAATGGGCCACCATGTCTGGCTACTGCCCATTTTTGACTACGTTGTATCTGTTGAGTTTTGTAAGCTTTTTGTAGATTAAAAAAAATTTCCTTATTTTCATACATCAATCATGTATGTATAGTTATTGTTCCCTTTAGGTATGGCCCTCCCATCAATAATGCAGCTATATACTACCACCCTGCTCCCCCTGTCCATTTCCCCACTCCAGTAACTCTAACTCCTCTCTAGCTGCAAGTTGTAGGTCAATGTTTGGCCCATTTTTCTCATTTTGTTGTTTTGAAGTAGTGAGTATCTTTTCCCTGGATGAGAACCAGCACTCCTAAAACAGAGCAGACCAGATTGCTCAGATCTCCAGCAGTAACTTTGAGGTGGGTAGCCAGGTCTAGCATGCCAGGAACCTCTTGTAGGGCATGGTTCTCCAGGATCCTTTATTTTGGCACTTCCTGTGGTAGAGGAGACTGTCTCCTTTTCTCCAGACCAGTGTGTCCACTGAGTTCCATGCCTTCTCATTCATACTGACTGTCTCATTCATTCCAATAACTCACATGGTGCTGTCACTGAACCTTATAGTTCTGGCATCTTTTTGGGAGCTCTCATTATTTTTGGCCTGCTCTGATAAGCTGCCAAATGTTTGCCTAATTGGTTACAGAATGGCCTTGACTGTCTAAAAAAATAATCTTTCTAATGATACCACCTTCAGGTCTTACTTTGGCCAAACTTGAGCAGTCTCAGACTAAACTTGCTTTAGCTGGTCTCCTGGTAAAGGTATGCTTTTAACTATGTGACCCTGGATTAAAACTTATTTCGTTACTGATTATAAAAGTCTGATGCTGAATAAACTTGGGGCCTCAGTCCAGAGAGCGAGGCTGTGAGCCACTTCTGTATGAGTTTTGACTCAAGTGTGAATCCTTACCCTCCCCCCTTGGGGTCATGACTGGCTCACAACAGCGTCTGGCATTGGGAACCAAACTCCCAGCC
Source organism: Uropsilus gracilis (assembly GCA_004024945.1). NCBI lineage: Eukaryota > Metazoa > Chordata > Mammalia > Eulipotyphla > Talpidae > Uropsilus > Uropsilus gracilis. Next base: position 19,911 of record PVHY01015347.1, read on the forward strand.
ACTGTCAGTGGAAAAGTTCCCCTGTGGAGACTGACTTCAGCAGGTGGTTGGTCCTCTTCTCTCATGTTTTACAGTCCTGCCATGGGGCCAAAGTCAATTCTCTGTGGTTTCCCTCCCACATTGGAAAAGAAGGAAGCCTCACACACATCTCTGGACCAGAAAGTTGGTTCCCTGGCCCCTGGAGATGTCGGTAGAGCTCTGTGACAGGTTATCACAATAGTTAGACTCACAGTCTTGTCTCTTGTGGTTACTACCATGCTCTGTTTGGGTCTTTTCTGGGTGATAAGTATGCTAGAGGCTCTCTAAATGCTCTCCAAGGTCTTGTTCTAGTGTCTGGGCGAGCAGAGTCTAAAGGCTGAGTTTTTGGAGCCTCACCTCTCCAGAAACAGTGATCCAAGGCTTTCTCCAGTAGCCAGGAAGGATGGGGTTTACTGAAGACTCCTGGGTGGTAGTTGAGAATCTCCAGTGTAGGAGAAGTTAGTGAAATGGCCATACAGGGTACTGGTCTGCTTATAGTTGCCCCGAGCGGGACTTGAACTGCAATCCCAGGTTCCGGCCACAGCTTGCTAGACTGCCGCTTACTGGCATGCGCCACCATGCTTGGCCAAAAGTAAACATTTTTTTATTAATTAATTTTTAGTGGTTGCACATATGTCTTTAGCTATACATATTTATAGATTACATCACTCTCTACTCTGAGGTTCTCCCATCACCTTATCACTCATGAGCCTTTTAATCTTTTGTGGCCTCCCCCTCTCCAGTTTTTACCCTTCTCCCTCCTCTCTTGCTCCATGCTTCATTTATGTTGGCAGTTTTAACTTTTTCTTAGCCATTTGTTTGTTTTTCCTATAACCCTCATATAAGTGAGATCATACCATATTTCTTTTTTCTTTCTGGCGTATTTCTGCTAGCATGATTCCTTCTAGCTCCATCCATGTTGCTGCAAATGATATGTTTGTCTTCTTTGAATGATGCATAATAGTCCATTGTGCAAATATACCACATCTTTTTCAACCATTCATCTGTTTTTTGGCATTTGGGTTGTTTTCATATCTTGGCGATTGTAAATAGTGCTGCAATAAACATGTGAATACATTATTTATTAGCATTTTTGTATCCTTTGGGTCGATTCCCAGTAGTGGAGTTTATGGGTCAAATAGTAGTTCTGTTAGGGGGCTGTGGCCCCCAGTACTGGTGTTGAAGTATTAAAATAGCTATTGTTAGCATTGGTGGGTGGAGATTTGGAGAAGGGAAGTGAAGCCTTCTCTCAAGAAAAGAGGATTAAAGGATCAGGGAGGGGACAAAGAATAAAAGACAAGGAAGGAAACAGAACAGGAGAGAATGGAAGAGGACAGAGAGGAGAATGGAGAAGTAAGGAGCAGTGAGGAACATTAGGGAGGCTGGAGGCCTCAGAGCTGCAGCTGCCATGTGGGGCAGCGGAGGAGGGAAGGAAGCCAAGCTGTGGGCTTCCATTCCCAGCCCTGGCCGGTGAGGAGCCTGGGGAAACATGTTGGAGAAACTTGTGACCTGTGTGAGCTGTCTTGGAAACGCGGTACTTGAAAACTTGGTTTAATTTTGAAACTGCGAAGAAGAGTGAAGTCTTTTGGAAAACTGAAGAGAGTTTGCTATGTTGCCATTTTCAGCACGAGATGTCTGAAGTGATTGCTGTGTTACTGTATCGAGTGAGTTTTGCTGATGCTGGGCCACTGTGGAGTTGCAGCTGAAAGAATTCAGGAGCTGTGCCTTTGGGAAAGGATTGATGATGCCATCCTGGTTTTCCTCATTGGATTTCAATCTTCTGCTTTTGGAGAAGGATTGTTGACGCCCTCTTGGCTTCTTCTGGCTTGGAGGGAGTGGAGCTGTGTCTTCTGAAGAAGTGGCAATGCCATCTTAACTCCTTCATCCAGCTTAAGGTGGGGCAGTTGCCATTTTGTGGCAGTACATGGTTGTTGCAGCCAACTGCGCTTTGGACTAGAGACTGGACTGTGTGGTAAGATTACCAAAGGAGTTTCCTTGTATCTTTCAGTGACTCTTGTCTGATTTGTCTTTTTATTTATTTATTTATTCGTTTGTCTGTTTGTTTATTTGAGACTAGGTCTCGCTGTTTTTGCCCGTGGAACCATAGGCTCTCATTGCCCGGGGTACCATGGACTCAAGCAATCCCCAGCCTCAGCTTCCCAGGTAGCTGGGATTACAGGTGCACACCACCACGCCCAGCTATTTTTTTGGAACTAGGTCTCGCTATGGGCCCCAGGCGGGTCTCGAACCGTGATCCCTAGTCCCGGCCGCTTCCTAGACTGAAGCTTACAGGCACGAGCCACTGTGCCTGGCTGATTTGTCTTTTAATAAGTAAATTTGTTTTGCCTCTCTCTTAAAGTTTATGTGGTCTTGTTACTGCATACACAGGATGGAAAGAACCTGATGTGTGATTGGCTTTTAAGGAGCCAGCTGCTCCCCTTTGTAGGTTTGGATAAACACCCCATTTTGCCTGTTTTTGCCACCCAATATCAGTTCGACTTTCAGTTGTTTGAGGGTCCTCCACACAGCCTTCCATAGTGACTGGACCAGTTTGCACTCCCACTAGCAGTGTAAGAGTATTCCCTTTTCTCCACATTCATGCCAACATTTGTTGGTGCCCATTTTTTTTATATGGGTTATTCTTACTGGTGTAAGATGGTATCTTAGTGTGGTTTTGATTTGCATTTCCCTGATGTGGAGCATTTTTTCCATTTTTTCATACACCTATTGGCCATTTGTATTTCCTTTTTGGAGAAGTGTGTTTTTAGTTCTTTCCCCCATTTTTTTGACTGGGCTTTTTGCTTTGATTTTGTTAAGTTGTGTGAATTCTTTGTGTATCTTTATTATCAGACCCTTATCACTTTTATGGAGGGTAAAAATTTTCTCCCATTTGGTTGGGTTTCTTTTTGTTTTGGTTATTGACTCTTTTGATGTACAAGAGCTTTTTAGTTTGATCTAGTCCCAACTGTTTATGTTGCAAAAAGTAAACTTGACAGGGCAATGTGAGGGACAAATTGGACACCCATACCTGCCCTTAATGACTTCTGCTATTTGCCACATCAGGAAAAACATACTCAGTGTGTAAGACCTTCAGTAGAAAGTGATATTAAATACGATTAGTGTGTAATAGAGAAAAAGAATGATTATAGTCAAAATGGTTTCCAGTTAAACACCAGAAGTTACTCATGCCCTCACCAAACAAGGTCCACTCAAAAGCAGTGCTGCTAAGCCCATGAGCTTGCCACCAATCTGAGTTACCTTGTGACAGGGAATAATAGGAAAGGGGCAGAAGGAACCATGCAAGGCTGGAAGGAAAAAAGCAGTCAAAATGCAAGGCAAGATAAAGACTGCCATTGTTAGCCTCCTCATGAGTCTTTCACCCATGACTCTGTTTTAAGTGTCCCCTTCCATGCTCCCCAAATCCCCACTGCAATTCCAAGGCCAAGAAGCAAGTGCAGCTTCTTCATATGCCCCACTGTTACAAGTACATTCTTCAGTCTTCTTTCTCCCCCTCCCCCCGTTTTTTTTGAGACCAGGTTTTTGCTATTTTTGCCCATGGAACTGCAGGCTCACGTTGCCCGGGGTACCACGGACTCAAGCAACCCCTAGCTTCAGCTTGCCAAGTAGCTGGGATTACAGGTGCCCAGCTATTTTTTGGGACTAGTTCTCACTATGTTGCCCCAAGCGGGATTTGAAATGCGATCCCTAGCCCAAGCTGCTTCATAGGTTGAAGCTTATAGGCACGAACCACCATGCCCGGCTTTCTCCCTTACTTCTGCTTTTGCTTCTCAGTCCTTTCCCCAGTGTTTCCAAGCTTCACTTTCCTGCCCAGCTCCACCCTTCCTTAGGGTGGGGTAGGGAATTTAGAACCTCCCTTTTCCCTGGGGATTACACTATTATAAAAGCTTAGTAATTTTTGGTAAAAAATTATTCTAGCTACTTAATACATTTTTATTATTAAACTTAGTAAAGCTTAATTTCTTACAAGACAATTCAGCAAAAAATGATAAAAGGAATAGATTCAAGATGGAGTTACCTATAAAGTCAGATTAAGGGCACTGAGATCCTCCCATGAGAGGATTAAGAATGCTGGATATAAGGCCGGGCACGGTGGCTCGTGCTTGTAAGCTCCAGCTGGGGCTAGGGATCGCAGTTTGAGTCCCGCCTGGGGCCAATAGCGAGACCTAGTTCCAAAAAATAGCTGGGCGTGGTGGCGTGTGCCTGTAATCCCAGCTACCTGGGAAGCTGAGGCTGGGGATTGCTTGTGTCTGTGGTACCCCGGGCAATGAGAGCCTGCGGTTCCACGGGCAAAAAAAAAAAAAATAAAGAAAATGCTGGATAAATTCTCTTTGGACACCACCCAACCCAAGTCTTACCCTCCCACTACAACTGAAACTGCTGTCAACCTCACCTACGTAGCACAGCAAACGAACTTACCTTCCTGCCACACTGGCAAAACCCATCCCCCATGTCCCTGCCCCTATAAAAGCAGACACCAACTCCATGTGTGCACAACTTCACTAACCCCCAACCCTGTGTTAGTAAACCTTGCCGGAGCTTACAGCAATAAACTCTTAATTCTACTTGACTTTGCTCCTGTTGCCCTCCTTCCATGCCATTATTATTCCTTGCTGGAATATTATTGGCCCCTATTCATATTCATATTCCTGGCCCCTATTTCCCTCCTTCTTTGCCTTCCTTTCATTACCAATTGTAGCTTTAATTTCTCTTACGACTGAAACGCCAAGTTACTTACAGGATTGTAAATGGAATCACTCCTGGTAAATAACCGAACATGTAGTGGGAAGAAATATCAGGATGAGGCCAGAACCATCAGGTTGAAAGAATTTATCAGAGACACAGTGGAGAAGAGAAAAGGCTGATTTATTGAGATGTACTGCTATGAGAGCAAAGGGAGACAGATGGGAGAAATCTGCACCCGAGGGAGGATTTGAGGCTCTCCTTTATACTGCTTGCATGGACTGTCTAACTGGGGTATCAATTTGCACCAGTTTTCTGCTAGAATGTGTGGTCTCTGCTTCTGCATTCCTGGGGTTGGTCTGGTTTTTCTGGTTATGGTGGTCAGTCTTATAGCTTTGACTCCTAAGCAACCTTACCAATTCCTTAGTTACACAAGCCTCCTAATTCTGACTGCTGGGCCAACAGCAAAACTTTATTAAATAATACCCCAACATTTTCCCCTCTTCTGAGGAGAAAATGGCAAGTCTTTCGAAATGGGGCAAAAGTTTTGCTTCTCTGTGCCTTTTTCAAGCTGAATTTGGGAATATAGTGCTGACCTCACAGTAATCTTGGGATAGTGAGAATGGAGTATGAAAGGGAATAAAATGGCTGCACTTTGCACTTTCAGACAGGATCAATTTTAGCTGTCGGGTTCTGAAGCATTACAGATGGTGTGAGTTGTCCAAAGTGGGCTGCCGAAGCATCCAATTCCAAATATTCTCAGCTCTTTGTGCTTCTAAATGTCCATACTCTGACCAGAAGCTGTAGTTTGATGGTCTTTAAATGAGATGAAACTAATAGAAAGCTTAGGAATACAGGGTCATAAAAGACCACACTTAATAGGGGGGCTGTGGCCCCCCAGTATTGTTGGTACTGCAATGGAATGGCAGCCATTGTACCCTGGTGGGCAGAAACTTGGAGAAGGGAAGTTAAACTTTCCTGTGAGAAGAGGTTAAGGAGATTAGGGAGGAGACTGGGACAAAACACATGGAGAGGAGAGAGAAGGGGTAGAACAGAGAGAGAGCAGAAGAGCAACAGGAGCTGCCATGCTGCCATGTATAGGCAGCAGGCAGGGTCTAGGCTAGGGCCCTGGGGAAGCATGTTGGAGAAACTTGTGACTTGTGTAAATTTGGTACTTGAGAACTTGGTTTAACTTTGAAGCTGAGAGGCTTGGAAATTGTCTGGAGACCTGAAGGGAACTTGCTGTGTTTCTGTTTTCATTGTGAGACATCTGAAGGGTTCCTTGTATTGTATCATATGGTATTGTATGGCATCGCATCACATCGCATCGTATCGTATCGTATTGTATTCACTGTTGTGTGGAGTGAGTCTTGGTGGGTTTTGGGACACTTTGGGGTTGGAGCTGAAAGAATGGCCAAGCTGTGCCTTTTGGAGAAGAATTAACGATGCCATCCTCTTCATTGGATTTAAATCTTCTGCTTTTGAAGAAGGATCGATGGCACCATCTTGGCTTCTTCTGGCTTGAAGTGAATAGCTAGCTGTGCCTTTGGAAGAAGGAGCAACAACACTATCTCGGCTTCTTCATCCAGCTTGAAGATGAGGCAGTCGCCATTTTGAGGAAGTGAAATTGGGTGCAGAAGCCGCCAACCAACAAGCCACAGGAAAAAAAAACTTTTAAAATGTGTCTTCTGCCAGTCATGTTCCCCTAGATCCATCTACCCGCATGGAGCAATTGCCAGACAAATGCAGTTTAACAAGGAATTTTATTAACAAGGGAATTCAACAGAGAAAACTAAAAGTCCTTAATGCCACAAATGGCCAGTCATTTCACCCCAGTACCGTTTCGTCCAAAAGTCCCAAACACATGTCCAAGATGGTGCTCCTCCAAAGCTTCATGCATCCACAATGTCCAGTCCTCCTCCAGCATCTTCTCTCTCTTTTTTTTTTGAGACTAGTCTTGCTGATTTTGCTTGGGGAACCATAGGCTCCTGTTGCCCAGGGTACCACAGATTAAAGCAATCCCCAGCCTCAGCTTCCCAGATAGCTGGGATTACAGGCGCATGCCACCACATCCAGCTATTTTTTGGGATAAGGTCTTGCTATGTTGCTCGGGTGGGTCTCGAACATGCGGATTCAAGTGATCCCTGTCCTCTTGCCTCCCGGCTCTTGGATTATAGGTGCACACCACCGCACCTAGCTAGTAAACCTGCTTTGACCTCCTCTTAAGGTTTATGTGGTCTTGCTACTGCTTGCATGGGGGCTAGGATGAACATGGTGTGTGACTGGCTTCAATGGGCCACCTCCTCTCCTTTGTCAGTTTAGTTAAGCACTCCATTTTGCCTGTTTTGTAACCAGATATCACACTGGAGGAATTATTATATAAGAGGTTATAGTCCCCTTAGTACTTTTGGCTTGAGGAATATTGTGGCTTCCTAGGGAAAATATGAAGGATCTTTAATTGCCCCATAAAAGAGGTAGCAAAGATAGTTTGGCCTCGGATTGTAGAGTTCCAAATGTCTGGAGGTTCTATAGCCAAAACAGGAAATCATTCTCTACTATTTCTATCATTGGCATTGGACACAAAAAAGGCCAACAGTGGCTGTGGAGACTGCTAATTGGAGACTGAGTTGGAATTTGGTTATGATGTCCCAGCCTAACAGAGGAATTGCACAGGAAAGAAAGACCAAACTTGAATGTGTAAACATGTGGCCTTGTAGTGAGCCAGGATGGTGACAATGTAAATTGTCCTGGCTTAGGTTGGTCATCAATACAAGTGAGGGTACTGAACTAGTAGGTTGGGCCAGAGAATTGGAGTAAGGCAGAATAGTTGGGCCCTATGTCCTCTAAGAAGGTTATCTCTTTGCTACTTCAAGGGTCATCCAAGGTTCATCCAGAGAGACTGTAAATGGGGAAGCATGTCTCACCTCTGGTTTCTCTCTTTCTTTCCTTTCAGCCTGGCTATTCTCCCATTTATTGTGACCTTGAAGGTGTTATCTAAGTGTCAAGAATGGGGGTAGAGTCTCTTAATCTGGGTTAATGAAGTAGACTGCTAGACTGGTTTGTTCTCCAGTTTCTGGGTCCAGATTAGTATACTTTCTCATGGCCTGTCCAAATCTAGCTTGAAATAATGCATGAATTTCATTGGGTTCCTGAGTAGCTTTCCTCAGCTTGTCATAGTTGCCTTCTTCATGCTCTGAAGGAGGCAGGTAACTGTGTGGTCCCTGCTTCAAACTCTACTGGGGGTCAATGTTAGGGACAACCTATCAGAAGTATTTCAGAAGTTTTTTGGTGTTTTTTTGTTTTGTCTTGTTTTAGACTAGGTCTTGCTTTGTTGCCTGAGGAACTGCAGATTCACATTCCCCGGGGTGCCACAGACTCAAGCCATCCCCAGCCTCAGCTTCTCAGGTAGCTGGGATTACAGGTGTGCACCACCATGCCCAGCTAGTTTTTGAGACTAGGTCTGGCTATGTTGCCCCAAGTGGGTCTTGAACCTGCAAACTCAAGTGATTCCTAGTTGTGGCCTCACTTCATAGGCTGTGATTAAAGGCACATGCCACCATGTCCAGCCTATCAGAAGTATTATATAATTTAGAACACTCCATTAATTTATGTTTATACTGGAAAAGTATAACAATTTTTCGGTGTCAGTGCTTCCTATAAGGTTTCACTATACCAAATTGATTTTGTTTTCCACAAGGTGAACAATTTTATCAGATATCTTAGGAATCCTCCCAATTCAAAGACTTAACTACTTTAGAACTTTTGATTTCAGGGAAGTTACATTGGATTAGCAAATGTACAGAGTTTTATAAAACACTTAATTACCCAGAGTGATAGACATTTTTAAGAGCACATCTACTTCTTTGATAAGGTTCAGAATGCTGAGGATAAGATTTCTCTTCGTTAACCAAGCCTGAGGTAAAAGGGGACCAAGACTGAGATTATTTAAATAGTCTTTTTTATGGAAGGCTAGTAAAAGCAATTTATGATACTTTTGTCCTTTTTGCAGTTATAAAAAAATGAAACTTTGGTTTTACATAAGCATGCTACTGATATTAAATTAACTTAAAATATTTTCATAGCAAGTCATCAACCACATAAACTTTTCCAAAAATTTATTCCTCTAGACTAGATAGACTACATAGATTTATTCCTTTCGACTAGACAACCTGCACATCAACATGTTTTTATAGTAATCTACACATATACACCAGACATAGGCTGCACACACACATTATGTGACTAATGATCTTTTCTTTAAATTAAAACTTGCTTTGAACTGATATTCTTGCTCTGATGCCCTAATGTGTGCCAGACATTGACACCATCTGATGCTCCAGGGTCAAGATAACTGAGACCACGATAACAAACTCTGGGTGCTGAGTGTGATGAATACTGGGGGTATCAACTATGTTTGCTTGTAACTAGTTGTATTTGTTTAACTCTATAGAAAGACCAATCAAGATGAGATGGCCATAGTCCTTCCATTCTCTTAGATCAATGATCATGGGAGAACAGTTTCTGTTCTCTGACCAATGGCCAGCAATCTGAAAAGTAGCTGCTGAGGGTATATGTTGGGTACCCCTACCCAGAGCCCAGGCTGCATTGGGACACCAACAATGACCATTTCCTTGGGGGGGGGGAGGAGTGTGGTGAAACATTTTAGGATTTACTCTTTTAGCAAATTTCAAGTATATATTAACTATAGTAAATATGAGATACATTATACCTCCAGTATAATGAGACCATCAGTATTTATCTTTTTCCTCCTAATTTTGGCTATTATTATCCCTTTCTGTTCTATCCATGTTGCTGCAAATGGCTTGATTTGCCTTTTTTCCTCATTGAATAGTATTCAATTGTATAAATATAAAGAATTTTTGATCCATGAATCTATTTTGGGGTATTTGGGTTGTTTTCATACCTTGGCTATTATAAATAGTGTTGCAATAAACGTAAGAGTGCAGGATTCCTTCCAAATTAATAATGTTTTTGTGTCCTTTGGATAGATTTCTAGGAATGGACTCACTGGATCACATGGTAGATCCATTTTTAGTGTTCTGAGAAAACTCCATACAGCTTTCCAAAGTGGTTGAACCAATTTACATTCTCACTACCAGTGGAAGAGGATTCCTCTATGTCCACATCCTCTCTAGCATTTGCTTTTTAATATGGGCTATTTTTATTGGAATGAGATTGTATCTCACTGTGATTTTGTTTTGCATTTCCCTAATAACTAGTGAAGCTGAACATTTTTTCATATGCCTTTTGGTTGCCTTTCTTGCTTGGAGAAGTTGGACTTTTTAAAATTCCCCATATTAGTGAGATCAATGTATTTGCTAAGTTTACCTTATTTCATTAGCATATATCCTCTCAGTTCACTGCTGTTGTCAAAAATGGCAACATTTTTCTACTTCTTTTTTTTTTTTTGAGACTAGGTCTTGCTATTTTTGTGTGTGGAACCGCAGGTTCAAGTTGCCCGGGGTACCATGGACTCAAGCGATCCCTAGTCTCAGCTTCCCAGATAGCTGGGATTACAGGTGTGCACCACCATGTCAAGCTATTTTTTTTGGAACTAGGTCTTGCTACGTTGCCCTGAGCAGGACTCAAACCGTGATCTCTGGTTCCAGCCATGGCTTCCTAGACTACCGTTTACAGGCATGCACCACTATGCCCAGCCTGATTTCTTTCTTCTTAAGGATGAAAATATTCATACATCTATGTGTGCATACATACACACATTTATGTTATTTACAATATTGGGGCTATTGAGAATTGTGCTGCAGTGAACATCAAAGTGCAGATAACTCTTAAAAACGGTGATTTTCATTCTCTTTGGATATGTACTCCTACATGAGATAAGATATTCATATTTTGGATTGTTTAAAGAACTGTCAGTACTTTCTATTATAGCTATATTATGATCATTAGAATATGAAATGAGTCCTACAGCCAGACCGGTTGCAGCCCTGCCTTCCCCACTCAGCCACCTCTCTGCTTTGCGTGGTAGGCATGAGTGGCCTGTGCTGGGAGGGGAGGAGGGAGAGACTATAAAGGCAGCCTCTCTTTCACTCTCACCCCAATTAGTCCTCAGAAGGAATGAGAACTAATACAGAATGGATAGAATTGGCGAGAAACCAGAGCAAAATCCTGAGCACAAATAGGAGTAGAACACAAGAGAAGGAACTGTGAGAAAGACAATGTATAATGGACTGGAGAAATGATTATGGTCATCACCTGCCACAGAGTCACACCTAAGGTCACACAAGGAGTGGATGAGTCAAAATCTAAGGGCTGATGTGCAACCCAAGAAAGCAAGGTGCCCCTTCCCATTCCATGGGAGAGGAAGTTCACAGAGATGGGGCCGCAGCCCCACACAAAGCTACAATCTGAAGGAGAGGAAATGACCTGCAAAGGCTTTCAGCAGATGCCTTTTACAATAAGTATCTTCTATAAGGAATGGAATTGATTGAAGACAGTCAACCAACGAGAAAACACTAATAGATTCCAAATGAGAACGAACTGCTACCCAGTGCAGAGATAAGACTGAATATCTATCAACACAGCTTGTTATATTCTGGGATCACAGTCCCTCACCCAAGAAAAGGACATTGCCACAGAAAATGAAGAGACCAAAGGACTCAAATAGAGCAAAAACAACAAAGAGAGGGAGAGGGGTCAGAGTGAACAGAGGGGTTGTCAACGGGGGGAGAAAGCTTTCCAATAACCATTTGTTGATACTGTAAAATCTAAAGAGTGGATAAAATTAAAATTATTATAAAAAAAAGAATATGAAGTGATAGAATGTGGCTTGTGCAATTATAATACACACAACTGCTGCAATGCCCATATTGGAAAAGACTTTTCTTTTGCTTGATTTGAAACATTGCAATCTTCACTTTGGAGAGGAACTGTGGCAAGGAATTGAGGGTGTCTTCTGTCTGAAAGCAAAAGAGGCCTGCAGTCTGATGACTTACAAGGAACTGCTATCAATAACCATATGAAACAGGAAGCAGCTCTCTTCTACTCAAGCCTTGAGTTGAGACCACAGACCCTATACTTGTATTTGTATTGCAGGTCTGCCAAGGGTGAAGATGAGTCATATTTAGGTATCTGAACCACAGAGGCTGTGAACAAATAAATCTGTGTTGTCTAAGGCACCATGTTTGTGGTAACTGGATACATAGGAATAGAAAATTAATTCTCCTGCAGTCATCAACATCCTGAAAGGTAAGAATGTCAGTGGAAAGAAGATGATTTTGGCCCTGCCCTTGTAAAGAAGCAGGAGACCAAAAAGGTGGTAAATCATTGTATGAGAAAAGACCCAAGAGTTTTGGCACCAGACAGACAGAGTATCCAGCCCAAAAGGGACTTCATTCACATTGTCAAACAGCCCCGATACATCAGGCTGTAGCACAAAGTCCAATTCTCTATAAGCAGCTGAAAAGTGCCTTCTGCCATTAACTAGTTCGCTCAGGCCTACGACCACCAGCTAGTCAGCTGTTTAAGCTGGCCCACAAATACAGATGAGAGAGTAAGTAAGAGAAGCAGAGATTGTTGGCCCAGAAGAAAGATGCTAGTAAAGAGCTGTCCTTGTTAAGAGGCCACCTGTTCTTCCAGAAGGAGTTACTAATGTTATTACCCTTGCAGAGAACAAGAAGGCTCAGTTCGCAGTGATGGCAAAGAGGTGATTGCATATGATGTGAACCTAATGGAGCTGGTTGTCTTCCTGCCTGCCCTGTGTGGGGAGATGTGGGTTTCCTACTGCATTATTAAGGGGAAGTGAGGTTGGGAAGTCTGGTCCATAGAAAGACTTGTACCACCGTCACCTTCATGCAAGTTAACTTGGAGCACAAAGAAGCCTGTCTACGCTATCAGGACCAATTAAAATGATATATGTTGTCTCTGGGGAGGTAACATCCTGGGCCCAAAATCTGTAGCTCAAATCACCAAACTGGAAAAGACAAAGACTGAGGAACTGGGCTGAGTGTATGAGGTTGTATCTTCTTCTTTTTTTTTTTTTTTTTTTTTTTTTTTTTTTTTTTTTTTTTTAAACTAGGTGTTGCTATTTTTGCCTATGGAACCACAGGCTCTCGTTGCCCGGGGTACCACAGACTCAAACAATCCCCAGCCTCAGCTTCCCAGGTAGCTGGGATTACAGGCGTGCGCCACCACACCCAGCTATTTTTTTGGAACTAGGTCTCGCTACAGGCCCCAGGTGGGACTCGAACCGCGATCCCTAGCCCCGGCCGCTTCATAGGCTGAAGCTTACAAGCACGAGCCACCGTGCCCGGCCGAGGTTGTATCTTCTGTATATAAAAATATTAAATATTCTCCTTTAAGTCACTGTGACTTGACAAACCTGAGTCTTTTTATCTCACAAAAACGTGATACAGTAACCTACCTGGGAAGCTGAGGCTGGGGATTGCTTGAGTCCATGGTACCATGGGCCACGTGAGCCTGCGGTTCCATGGGCAAAAATATTGAGACCTATTCTCAAAAAAAAAAAAAAAAGGATCTAATGGAGTATGGGAGTGGAAATTTATGGATGCTTAATGTTAAGTGTGGGATGGTGACACAGCTGAAGAGCTATGATTCCCTCTGAATCATACAGTATTGTAAATAAATCAGGAAATGTTACATCAGGAAAAAAGAAAAAAGTTTTAATAAATGAATTGCAGAGGTATTTTAAGAAATTAGCATGATTAATTAAGCAGTAGCATTTTCTTTAGTAAGAACCCAAAATGAAATCAGATTGACCACAGATGCACTGAAATAAGCAAAACATTTCTATGGTATATTGCTGATCACAAGAACATCACTAAACTTAATACTCAAAGCTTTTAAATATAAAATAGCCATTTATGGGCTGGGCACTGTGGCTCGTGCCTATAAGCTTCAGCCTATGAAGCGGCCAGGGCTAGGGATTGCAGTTCGAGTCCTGCCTAGGGCCCGTAGCAAGACCTAGTTCCAAAAAATAGCTGGGCGTGGTGGCACGCGCCTGTAATCCCAGCTACCTGGGAAGCTGAGGCTGGGGATTGCTTGAGTCTCTGGTACCCCAGGCAATGAGAGCCTGTGGTTCCACGGGCAAAAATAGCAAGATCTAGTCTCTCAATCAATCAATCAATCAATCAATCAATCAATCAATCAATCAATCAACCAGCCATTTGTAATCACTTTCTTTTCCCAACCATTATTACAGTTCATAGTTGAATGGGGTTGGAAGCATTCAGGTAGCACAGGGTAAAGAGGGTACCCAGTAGATGGGACATTCTTCCGTCACAGGACATATCACAAACATTTATTTTGGAGATTAGCATGATTTATATATGCCAGTAAACCTCAAAAGCACATCTTTGGGATATAGAGGAAACCCAGTAAAACCTTGAGAAAATTGTGCCCAGTTGTGGGGAGCATGTGCAAAATGCACATAGTGGGCTGAAAAAGCAAACTTTTTTTTAACAGTAAATTTATTGAGAGATAGGAGAGATACTTGCATAAACACAGGCTGGCAGGAGAGATGCCTTTTGAAAGGAGGAGAGTTGAGAAAGAGATGCCTGCAGAAATACTTGTGCGCAGTGAGCTGCCAAAAGAAAAATTTTGTCAACATAATAAAACACGGAAGTGAAGAAAGCTACATTAATCAATGACACACTGTATTTCCTAATCTCTGTTAAGTGTGGGTCACTAACTGCTGGGTATCTTCTTTCTATTTGACTCCTTTGGACAGAGTTGGTTATATTTAAAGTGGATACTGAAAGAAATATGGTATGCTACATAAGTTAAATAAGTTCAAACTTATTTACTCTTCAGGTTCAAAATGTAAACAGATATTGTAATTTCTAAAAATATTTATTTATTTGGAATTAAAGCTGAAAGTATATTCCCTTAGTAAAAAACTCATTTTTAAAAACTTTTTGTTTGCACTTATATATCTAAATTCATATATATATTGCATCACTGTCTACCTCAACGCTCTATCACCTTACCATCTGTGTACCATCTTAATCTTTTGTGGTCTACCCTGCCCCCATTCTCTCCCTTCTCCCCCTCTCTTATTCTATGCTTTGAAAACTCACATTCTTACTTTGTTCACAGAAGAGTATTTATTGGGCACATATGTGCAATGCCTCAGCACTCTATGTTGGGAGTAAGTGGTAAACCAGAGTTAGTACCTGAGCGGTCATACTTCTTTCCTTGTTACACCATAAACCACTTGATAAATGGGAAGATGTTCTTCAGCTCAAGGTAGGGAATCCTGATCTTTTCTGACACTCCTGAGGGGTGTGGTAAGCTTCAACAGCAAAGAGGCACATCTTTCAGGGAAGCATCTATCAGAAACTGAAGAAGAGGGCAGAACTCTACTTTGTATGCATTTACTGTCCTATTTCACACCATGGGCTTGCAGATTTTATGAATGTACATTGATAAATTTTATGGCCTCATTCTCCCTTCAGAGGAGTCCATTTTCAAGTTGGGCATGGTGGTGCATACCTGTAATCTAAGCACTGGGAGGCAAGAGGCCAGGGGCTGCTTGAGCTCACAGGTTCGAGACTACCCCGGGCAACATAGCAAGACCTGGTTTTGGAATAAGCAGCTGGGCACGGTGGTGGGCGCCTGTAATCCGTTATCTGGGATGCTGAGGCTGGGGCTCGCTTGAGTCCACGGGATCTGGACTACCCTGGGCAATATAGCGAGACTTAGTCTCAAAAAAATCCGGCTGGGCACAGTGGCTCATGCCTGTAAGCTTCAGCCTATGAAGCGGCCAGGGCTAGGGATCATGGCTCGAGTCCCGCCTGGGGCCCGTAGTGAGACCTAGTTCCAAAAAAATAGCTGGGCGTGGTGGCGTGCACCTGTAATCCCAGCTGCCTGGGAAGCTGAGGCTGGGGATTGCTTGAGTCTGTGGTACCCCGGGCAACGTGAGCTGCGGTTCCACAGGCAAAAATAGCGAGACCTAGTCTCAAAAAAAAAAAAAAATCAAACTATACATAGTTATGTGCAGTTACACTTCCATCTTGGTACTGACTTATCAGGGTTAGGGAAATACTAGTGTTTAAACTTCAAGAGGAAAAAATTTCAGAGAAGTATTTGACTATATCCCAAGCAGTTTCAGGCATTGTGCATACACATTAATTTCAAATATAAAGATAGCCTCCACTAGATACAATGTTTACAACAATTTGGAGCAAGAACTTATTATTTCCTGCATTAATTCTATAACTCTACAGAAGTGTATGAGGATTTGGCTTTAAAACTTACTCTTTGATTTCTAGTTGCCTACTGGTAGCATTGTTTTTATTTTTTTTGAGACTAGGTCTTGCTATTTTTTTTTTTTTTTTTTTTTTTTTGAGACTAGGTCTTGCTATTTTTGCCCGTGGAACCGCAGGCTCTCGTTGCCCAGGGTACCACGGACTCAAGCAATCCCCAGCCTCAGCTTCCCAGGCAGCTGGGATTACAGGCGCGCGCCACCACACCCAGCTATTTTTTGGAACTAGGTCTCGCTCTGGGCCCCAGGCGGGACTCGAACCGCGATCCCTAAGCCCCTGCC
>PVHY01015348.1:0-18451 GCA_004024945.1 Uropsilus gracilis
GATGTTGTCTTGTGGCCCAGTACATCATCTATCCTGGAGAGTGATCTGTGTGCATTTGAGAAAAATTTGTATTCAGGATTTTTTTGAGAGCAGTGTCCTATAGATATCTATTAGACCCATGTGATCTACATCTTTACTTAGGGCCATTATTGTTTATTCTTTTTCTTGTTGATCTGTGCCTTGATGAGAGAGAGGTGTTATTCTTCTAAGAAATACTTAAAGATTACTGAAATTCAAATGGAACTTCCCTAAACCCAAATAACCAAAACTCTCTTGACTGAAAAGGGGAAAAAAATGACTGTATCACACTTTTGAACCTCTGAAAATACTATAAAGTCATAATAATTAAAACAGCATGGCACTTTGACAAAAACAGACATACAGATACAAATAGAATAGTTCAGAAAAAAAACCATACATTTGTGGACAACTAATCTAAAACCAATGAATAAAGTATGAACACTGGAATAAGGAAAGCCTCTTTCTTTCTTTCTTTCTTTCTTTCTTTCTTTCTTTCTTTCTTTCTTTCTTTCTTTCTTTCTTTCTTTCTTTCTTTCTTTCTTTCTTTCTTTCTTTCTTTCTTTCTTTCTTTCTTTCTTTCTTTTTTTTTGAGACTAGGCCTGCTATTTTTGCCTGTGGAACCACAGACTCTTGTTGCCTGGGGTACCACAGACTCAAGCAATCCCCAACCTCAGCTTCCCAGGTAGCTGGGATTACAGGCGCGTGCCACCATGCACGGCTATTTTTTCCCCATTTATTTATTTATTTTCTATATATATATATATTTCACATCATTTCAGTGCCTAGGGGTCACCCACCACCTCCCTTCCCCGCCCACTCCAGCTGGTCCCCTCTCTCCTGTTGTGTAGTTTCATTTGGTTGACCATATAGTAGTGAAACCATTTGGTTTCTGTCCCTTTCTATCTGGCTTGTTTCTGCTAGAATGATTTCTTCTAGGTACATCCAGTTGTCTATAAATTCATCAAAACTGTCATTTTTAATTGATGAGTAATACTCCATTGTGTATATATACCACATCTTTTTCATCCACTCATCTGTTCTGGGGCTTTTGGGTTGTTTCCATGTCCTTGCAATTATAAATAGTGCTGCAATAAACATCCGAGCACAGGTGTCCTTTTCTCTTTTGGCACCACATTGAGGTCTCTTTTGGGTAGATTCCCGGAAGTGCGACTGCTGAGTCAAATGGTAATTCCATTTTCATGAGTTTGAGGGTCCTCCATATGCTTTCCATAGTGGCTGGACAAGTTTACATTCACACCATCAGTGTAAGAATGTTCCTTTCACTCCACATCCACACCAGCACTTGTTGTTGCCTGTTTTTTTGATGTGGGCCATTCTTACTGGTGTAAAGTGGTATCTCTTTGTAGTTTTGATTTGCATTTCTCTGATTGCTAGTGATATTGAGCAATTTTTCATGTGCCTGTTGGCCATTTGTATTTCCTCTTTGGAGAAGTGTCTTTTTAGTTCTCCCCATTTTTTGATTGGGCATCTTGTTTTGTTTTTGTTTAGTTGTATGAGTTCCTTATAGATCTGTGTTATTAATCCCTTATCACTCTTGTGGAGGGCGAAAACTTTTTCCCATTTAGTTGGGCTTCTTTTATTTTTTTCTGTTGTCTCTTTTGCAGTACAGAAGCTTTATAGTTTGATGAAGTCCCTCTGTTTATGTTTTCCTTCAATTTTTTGCCTTCTGCAGATGATTCCAGAAAGGGATTTCTGAATTGTATTTCATGGAGGGTTTTGCCCAAGTTTTCCTCTGTGTATGTTGTGGTTTCAGGTCTGATATCTAAGTCTTTTATCCATTTTGAATTAATTTTTGTACATGGTATGAGAGAGATCTCTTGGTCCATTTTTTTGCATATCTTAGTCCAGTTTTCCCAGCACCATTTGTTGAAGAGGCCATCTTTGTTCCAATGTAAGTTTTTCCCTCCTTTGTCAAAAATTAATTGGCTATATGTGTGTGGCTTTATTTCCAGACTCTCAATTCTGTTCCATTGGTATGATTGTCAGTTGTTGTATCAGTACCATGCTGTTTTAAGTATTATGGCTTTGTAGTATAGCTTGAAGTCTGGAATAGTTAGGCCTCCATTCTCTCTTTTTTTTGGAGAGGAGGTTTTATGATATTCGAGATCTTTTGTTATTCCATATGAATTTTTGTAATTTTTGCTCTATCTCTTTAAAGAATGTCATTGGAATTTTTAAGGGGATTGCATTGAATCTGTAGATTGCTTTTGGTAGGATGGCCCTTTTGATGATGTTAATTCTTCCCATCCATAAGCAAGGAATGTCTTTCCATTTCCTTGTGTCTTCTTCTATCTCTTTTAGTAGCGTTTTAAAGTTTTCTTTGTATAGTTTTTTTACGTGTCTTGTTAGGTTTATTCCCAGGTACTTAATTGTTTTTTGTGCGATGGTGAATGGGATTTTTTAATTTCTTCTTCTGCTGCTTGGTGTTTTGCGTATAGGAAGGCTACTGATTTCTGTGTGTTGATTTTGTAGCCAGCAACCTTACTGAACTGGTTTATCATTTCAATAAGTTTTTCTGTGGATTTTTTGGGGTTCTTTACATATAGAATCATATCATCCACATATAATGATAGTTTCAGTTCCTCTTTTCCTATTTGTATCCCTTTTATATCTTCTCTTGTCTTATTGCCCCCGCTAGAACTTCCAAAACAATGTTAAAAAGTAATGGAGAGAGTGGGCATCCTTGCCTAGTTCCAGATCTTAACTGTAATGATTTTAGTTTTTCCCCATTTAAGATGATGTTTGCTGTGGGTTTGTCATAGGTGGCTTTTATTATGTTGAGGTAAGTTCCTTTGATCCCCAGTCTTTCAAGGGCTTTTATCACAAATGGGTGCTGGACTTTGTCAAATGCTTTCTTTGCATCTATTGATATGATCATATGGTTTTTGTTTTTCTTCTTATTGATGTGGTGGATTATGTTAATTGATTTCCAGTTGTTGAACCATCCTTGTGCCCCTGGGATAAATCCCACTTGGTCATAGTGAATAATGCTTTTTATGCATCGTTGGATTCAATTTGCTAGTATTTTGTTTAAAATTTTTGCATCTGTGTTCATTAGGGAAATTGGTCTATAGCTTTCTTTCTTAGTGCTATCCTTATTTGGTTTTGGTATGAGTGTGATGTTTGCTTCATAGAATGCGTTTGGGAGCTCCCTTTCTTTCTCAATTTTTTGGAAGAGTTTTAATAGTATAGGTGTTATTTCCTCTTTGAATGTCAGGTAGAATTCATTTGTAAAGCCATTGGGTCCTGGGCGCTTGTTTTTAGGGAGAGTTTTTATAATTGCTTCAACTTCACTGCTTGTGATCAGATTATTTAGAGTCTCTATTTCTTCTTTGTTCAATTTTGGGTAGTTGTATTTTTCCAGAATTTGTCCATCTCATCCAGATTGTTGTATCTGTTTCTATATAGATGGTCATAGTAGTCTCTGATTATCCTTTGGATTTCCTTTGTGTCTGTGGTGATTTCTCCTTTCTCATTTGTAATTCTATTTATTTGGGTCTTTTCTCTTCTTTTCTTTGTGAGCTTTGAGAGGGGCTTGTCAATTTTGTTTATTTTTTCAAAGAACCAGCTCTTGGTTTTGTTGATCTTCTGGATTGTGTTTTTGGTCTCTATGTTATTTATTTCTTCTTTTACTTTTATTATTTCTTGTTTTCTTCTGGGCTTTGGCTTTTCTTGTTGTTCTTTTTCTAATTTTTCGAGTTGGGATATAAGGTTTTTTCTTTGGATATTTTCTTGGTTTTTGATATGGGCCTGTATTGCTATGAACCTTCCTCTTAGATATGCTTTTGCTGAGACCCAGACATTTTGGAATGTTGTGTCTTCTTTGTCGTTTGTTTCGAAGTAGGTTTTAATTTCTTCTTTAATTTCTTCCGTTACCCATTCTTCATTTAGTAGTATATTGTTCAGTCTCCATGTATTGGATATTCTTCTTGCTTTCTCTTCATTGTTAATTTCTAGTTTGATGCTTTTATTATCAGAGAAAAAAGTTGGTATAATTTTGATTTTTGTGTATTTGTTCAGGTTTTCCTTGTGTCCTAATATGTGGTCAATTTTAGAGAAGGATCCATGCATGCACAGCTATTTTTTTGGAACTAGGTCTCACTACAGGCCCCAGGTGGTACTCGAACCGTGACCCCTAGCCCTGGCCTCTTCATAGGCTGAAGCTTATAGGCACGAGCCACCGTGCCCGGCAGGAAAGCCTCTTTCACTAAATGGTGCTGGGAAAATTGAACTGCCACATGTGAAAGAAAGGCACTCAAACCATATAAGTGTAAACCATATAAGTGCATACACAAAAATCAACTCAAAATTGAAAAAGATACTTCAATGTAAGACCTGAAACCATAAAATACACAGAAGAAAACATAATAAAAACACTTCATGACATAAGCTTCAGAGACATCCTTGCGACTCATCACCAGCAGCAAAGGAAACAAAGGACAAAATAAACAAATGGGTCTATATCAAACTAAAAAGCCTCTGTACTGTCAAAGAGATAGTAACTAAAAAATAGAGACATTCTACTGAATGGGAGAAAATATTTACATATTATGCACCTGAAAAGGGACTGATATAAACAATCTACAAAGAACTCTAACAATTGCACAAACAGAAAGCAAAATCCTTATAAAAATGGGTGGGAGAGCGAAATATTCACGTCTCCAAAAAAAGACATACAGATGACCAAAAGGTATATGTAAAAACATTAATCATCACTTATCATCAGGGAAATGTAAGTCAAAACCACAATGATACCAGCTCATACCTGTGAGAATGGCTTATATTAAAAAAAAAAAAAAAAAAGAAGCAGATGTATGTGTTGGTTAGGGTGTGGAGAAAAAGGAACCCTCTTACACTGTTGGCAGGAAAGTAGAATAGTGTAGTCTCTCTGGAAAGAAGTGTGGAGAGTCCTCAAAGGACTGAAAATGGATCTACCATAGGACCCAGCAATTCTACTCCTGGCTAGAAACACAAAAACACTAATTCAAGGGGAAACCTACATTTCTGTATTTAAGCATCAGTATTTATAGTAGCTAAGCTATAGAAACAGCCTAATTGTTACAGAATAGATAAGATTAAGAAGATGTTATATATATATTTTATACATGTATTATATATATATATATGTGTGTGTGTGTGTGTGTGTGTGTGTGTGTGTGTATACACACATTGGACTAGTCATTAGCAGTAAAAAAAATATAAACTCATGCCATTTGCCCCAACATGGCTGGATGGATCGAGTTGGAAGGTATTATCCTAAGTGCAGTGAATCATAAAATAAATATTGGATGATTTCACTTATTTGTGGAATCTAGAGAAACCAAATAGAGGATCAGACAAATACAAAACTTCAAAATTAACCCTGGCCAGCTGACCATAGGTCTGAGGTACCCAGGGTAAGGGGAACAATCAGTGGGGAGGGGAGCACAGTGGCCTGTTTTGGAGGTCTGTGGGTGCTTTGGTGGCGGTGAATCTATGGTAATCACACCTGAGGGAAGGATATCTATATTGTGGAAAAACAAAGAAGGATGTAAAACAATGGTACGTCATTAATTTTAAAAGAATTTTCTTCAGTAACCAAATACTTTGCTTTTTTTTTTCTGTAAAGAAACAAATAATGGCATATATTTGTTTTCATGCCAAAAAAGCACATTTTTTTGTCCTCTGTAGTTGTAGTTGTACAGTTAACTGTATAGACCTTCATAATGTCTCTGTGTTCTGTACAATTTACTCTGCTCCAGACTCTTACTCCCAATGTCTCTGGATCTTTGCTTCATTCTCTTTCTTTTTCCTTTTCCACCACTCTGCTCCTCCCACAAACCCCTCTCTACCTGCTTCCCTTTTGTTTATGTTCTCTATTTGTGTAGATTCTCCACTGTCTATGTCTGGGCTATATCTACCAAAAAGTGCCTACTGTTGTTTAATGTAATATGTGGTAGCCAAGTGTGAGGTCCCAAATCAAAAACCTAGAGCGTCATCCTGTTTCGGTGGTGGGAGAACTCTTGAGATTGATTATCTGTAAGGGTTCTTTGTACTTTGCACCTGAGAAGAAAGGCTCAGTAATTTCTGTAACTGTACATCAGGCTCCATGTCTTCTATTTCCCAGTTCAATCCTTCTCATAAAAATAGTTTTGGAATACATGTAAGTGAAAACAAGTCACAGCAAGCTGCAGTCTTGTGTGTATCTGCTATGGTGACAAGGAAGGAAAAAAAGGGGGGGGATACAAAAGAACATGTGAGATATCCTGATAAAGATTTTCCTTAAAAGATCATGAATACATAGCTTAGTTATTGGCAGTAAGAGCCATAGACAGACAAGTTCAGGCAAGTTAGTGCAGGGAAGGTACTAAGTTAAAAGGTAGGAGAGGCGAGTTTGTCAACATGTGTAGACAAGGGAGAAACTGTAGGGCTTACAGTTAGAAAAAAATACTTCTGGGAAAATTGATCTTTTTCTTGATTTTTTCTTATTTGGCAAAAAGTGAAACCTATTTTAATGCATAAATTAAAATCTAATTTACTTAGATTAATATAAATGTAAAGCTCTTTGGGCTAGACCAACTGTAGTCATATACTCAAAGATCCCAGTTTTATCATTATTTATAGCTAGTAAGACATTTATGATGCCTTTTTGGTTGTCTCTGGTGGAGCATTGTTGGCAATGCTTTCCTGACTTGAAATTCTCATGTGCTTGAAAACCTAGTTAGCAAAATGAGAAAGTAAATAACTTTTCCTAAGAGTATAATCTCTCCTTTGTGACATAAATTAAACATCCATTCACATTTATGGAATAATTCCCAGTTTTACAATTAAATAATGTGATATGCACAAGTAAACATGCCAACCTTTTTCTAGTCTAGAAGAATTCAGTCAACTTTCTGCTTGAACAAACAAGCTATGCTTTTAAATAGATGCATCATTTTCTCAAAATTGGATTATAAAGAACTGATCTGAGTTGCAATCAGATGGATAATTAAACAGCAAAGGTAAGAGACTTCTGACTGTGCATGTTTACGATGTTAACTGAAAAAATAAAATGAAAATTTTAATTCTGTGGCTAATTTGACTGACACAAATGGTGTGAAGGTCTGCTGTGTCACATTTTAATCTCAAAGTTATTGAAGCCTTTGAAGCTAGCTTACTTGCAATTTTTTTTTTTTTAGGATTTTCTTTTTTTTCTTTTTTTTAAAAATTTAGAAATTTTTTTTGGTGGGAAGAAATCAAGTTACATACAGATAGGTATGCATATTACCATACCACAATTACAAAATTATAACCATGCAAAATAATATAGTATTTACTGATGTGTGATTTAAAAGTTTCAAATACCACAGGAATGACAAACATCAAAACCAGTGTACTGATTATTATTTCTGGGAATGTATAATGGGGAATAGGATAGAAGAGATATTTAGAATAGGATAGAAGAGAATGTCAACTATCTTTGTGATGGCTGTTTTTTTTAAAATTTAATTTAATTTTTAAAAATTTTGTATATATATGTGTATTTATATTTATATTACATTATTGTGTACCCCAGGACTTTCCCACTTCCCTAACACCTGTTAACCATTCTACTCTTTTGTGCCCTTTGCCTCCCCCGCCTTCTTCTCCCTTCTCCTCTCCTGCTCCATTGTTCAGTCCTATTGGTTGTTTCTAATTTTTCTTATTCATTTGTTTTTCCCTATATCCATCATAAAAGTGAGACCATCCTGTATTTCTCTTTTTCTTTTTGACTTATTTCTGCTAATATGAGTCCTTCTAGTTTCATCTATGTTGCTGCAAATGACATATCCTTCTTGATGAATGCGTAGTATTCCATCATGTACACATACCACATTTTTTTCAGCCAATTGTCAGTTTTGGGGTATTTGGTTTGTTTCCAAATCTTGGTGACTGTAAACAGAGCTGCAATAAACATTCATGTACAAGTGTCCTTTTGAATTAGTGTTTTCATATCCTCTGGATAGATTCCCAATAGTGGGATTGCTGGGTTGAATGGTAATTCCATTTTCAATTGTTTGAAGGTCCTCCACATAGTCTTCCATAGTGACTGGACCAGTTTGCACTCCCACTAGCAGTGCAAGAGAGTTCCTTTTTTCTCCACATCAACATTGTGGACAAAATTGATGGGACAAGTTGAGTCAGTCTCAGTCTTTTTTCTGAACTGTATGTAGTTGAATGATTAAAATAAAGATACTACTTTAAAACAGTTTTTGACTTTGTTTTTCCTCCATCAGCTATGATACTGTCTTTGTAGATTTTTTTAGCTAATCTGGAATAGCTATTAGTGTGCTTTTTAAAATTCTGGGAAATATTCCTTCTTTTTCAAGGTAACTCTTGCCTTTGAAATTATGTTGATGTTTGATTTTTAAAAAATAAAGCCTTGTTGATAGAAGTTATTACATTTTACCTTAAGGTATAGGAATTTGGTATATGGATTTGTCCCCCATGACCACTTTTAAACTCTTTGAGGGCTGGGTTCGCATTTCTCTATTAGCCAGAATCCTTTGCTTGGTGGAATGTGGGCTCAGTGAGTGAAGATAAGAGCCACTTTGTTCTTGAGAGTGTACAGGCATGTGGCTGGCTGTAGGTTGGGTAACTGGCTGACCAATTTACACTAGGGGATGAGAGGGAGAGAGGTAGTGAGGGAGGGGGAGGGAGGTGAGAGGATGGAGGAGAGGGGAGGGGAAGAAGGAGGGTAGGAGCAGGGACAGGACACTGTCCAACTAAATATGTGGACAAAATGCTTATAATGGTCAAACAATTGTGTCACTTTTTTTGTATAAGAATGACATGAAAATATGGACCTGTGGTTCCATCTTTTCATTGTCATTTAAAAATGTAATTCAATATGATTTATTACATGGAAAACAAATGAGGAATGAGATAAATCTTAGATTAGTTGTAGAGAATTCTTTATTTTGCCCTTGGTTCTTTGAACAAGTTAACCTGTCAGGGTTTACTCAGATATTTAAATTCCAAGGTCTGATTCTTGATTATAGAATCAGCAAATCTTGGGTATATTTTTCCTTTATCTTTCTTATTTAGTTATTTATTAGTCCTTTTCATGAGAAGGCATAAAAATATGATTTGTGTTTTTGTTGTTAAACTTTCTCATGAAACTATCCTGACACTTTTTGACTGATGAAAAAAAACTATTTGGATACATTTCCTGAATTTGGGGAGTGGCTGGAGAGTTCTTGATTATTGTCATTATGTACTAATAGTTATAGTTCCAATTTAATTTTGCTTTTATGTGGCTCTAACTTTGCAACAAACTTATTAGCGGGACATGGGTGGTTAGTAAAGATGCTGTTATCAGCTATGCCACAGACATTTCTGAATGGATAATACAGTCCCACTGTATTAGTCCCACTTTTGACTTTGTAGAGAGTCCAACAGTAAGTTTTATGGAATTATTAATAAACAGAAACCCTTCCTTGGCTTTTTCAAATCTCTTAACACCATTTAAATTCCTGGAAGTTTACCCCTTTGGGAGGAATAAGGTGGTTCCAACACTCAATGTCAATCAACTGTTGGTCAATTCCAGTCATTAATTCAAGGAAATAAAGACATCTATTATGAATTCCCTAGGAATGGTGGCTGCTGGAAAAGCTGGGAAAACTAGGTTTAAGACTTAGATTTTCCTACTATGAATTTTTTACATTGTGAAGAAACTTTGAGCAGACTTGTGTTATTGTAGATTAGCAAAGATGCCAAGAGTCAGGGATAAAAAGATGGTCAAGGACAATAGTAGAAATGTGTGCCTTGGTGATTTTTATTTTACTTGAGCATCAAGGGACAGGGCTTCTGTCTGCCATAGTGGATGGAGAACTCTGTGATCTGCAAGACAGTCGAGTGTCACTTCTTTCATTTATGTCATGGACCTGTGTTTAAGTTTGTAACGAACGTGGAGTGTGGTCGGTAATTCTACAATTCAAAGTCCTGCTTTTAACTCCACTCTTTTTTAAAAATTAATTTTATTTTTAAAAAATTGATTGTACATATACATATATATTTTACATCAATGTCTACCCTGAGGTTCTCCCACCACCTTATCACCCATGAACCATCTTAATCTCTTGTGCCCTCCCTCCCCCGATTTTTCCCTCCTCCCCTTCTCTTGCTCTATGCTTCAGTTCTGTTGACAGTTTTAAATTATTCTTGTCCGTTTGTTCGTTTGTTTCCCCTATACCCCTCATTTAAGTGAGACCATCCTGTATTTCTCTCAATTCTGACTTACTTCTGCTAATATGATTCCTTTAGTTCCATTCATGTTGCTGCCAATGATGTAAGTTTGTCTTTTTTGATTGATGAATAATATTCCATTGTGGGCCGGGCATGGTGGCACTACCTGTAAGCGGCCACCTAGGAAGCCGTATCAGGGCCACAGATTGCAGTTTGAGTTCCGCTGGGGGCACGTAGCAAGACCTAGTTCCAAAAATATATATCTGAGCATGGTGGCGCGCCTGTAATCCCAGCTACCTGGGAAGCAGAGGCTGGGTATTGCTTGAGTCTGTGGTACTCTGGGCAATGTAAGCCTGTGGTTTCCTGAGCAAAAATAGTGAGACCTACTCTCAAAAAAAATAATAATTCCACTTTGTACATATACCACAACTTTCTGACCCAATAGTCTGTTTTAGGGCATTTGGATTCTTTCCAAATCCTGGCTATTGTAAATAGTGCTCCAATAAATATCCGAGTACAGGTATCCTTTTAAATTAGGGTTTATGTAAACTTTGAATAGATTTCTAGAAGTGGGATTTGTGGAGCGAATGGTAGCCCTATTTTCTGTTAACTCCACTCTCTGGGTGGGGCATCTTTTTTCATGACACCTGCTTTTGCCTTATCATTTAGAGGGAGGTGATAGTAATAGTAATAGTTTTTTAACCTCACAGGAAACTTGAGGGTGCTTAGCAGATGGGTATCATGTTCAATAAAGACATAAAAATGTTTATATATTTGTAGTCAAATCAGTAATATTACTTTCTGTAGATGAAGACAGATGTGGCTATGGATACAACCAGTTACCTTTAGTTAGCTCAATTTGACTCTGTCAGTGAATTTTGTATTTATATCATAGTTTTGTATTGTGGGGGATACAGAAAGCTTACTAGTGACCTATGGCAAAAAAGACATTAGTTATGATTTTTCCATTGATTCTGATATAAAGTAAATTATAAATATAGGTTTTTTGATTCCCTAACTTTGTGTTAAATTTAATCATTATACAAAGACAGGATACATATTAAAGTTATATTTTTAAATGGCTCATAGTCTTCCTGTTTTCCTCTAGGTGAAATAGGATAACTCTTATTCTTCATTTTCATGTGAATTTAATTTGTCCAAAGTAGGCTGGGATGGGTTAGTGAGATTATTATATATTATATCAACATGGGGTCAATATGTGTAGCATATGGGGCAAAACATTCTTCAAATAATTAGAAAATAATTAAAACTCACTAACATTATTATGTGAAATGGATCATAATTTTAGAATCTTTTTGATATATTATGAAACTGAATATTGGCTGAGTCTCCAATGATCATACTCTCATAGATGTTTAAAAAAAAAATCTCTGGACCAGTTTTTTTTTTTTATTTCATTTGTCACTCATGAAAGGTGATGATAAAATAATAGTTATATGAACTCATGATTGTTTACTTCTCATTAAGCAGGAATTTAGTTTCTTTTATTATGATTAGGGAGAATACTGGTTTCATTTTACATCCACTTGTGAGAAACTTGTTCCTTTCAAAACGTTTGCTATATCAGATGGTCTTTGAACTTATATGCTTGGTTTTTTGAATTTGGGATATTTCATGAAATCTCCTAAGATCTTTCCCGATGATCTTTAAAAATGGGCTCCAAGGAAAATTTTAACTATCTAGTTAAAAGTTTTTGTGTCCAAATCTTTAAGAACATATCTTCATGATCCAGAATGTGAGACTGGGGTGAGGAGACCAAGTAATAACTCTAAAAGCCTAAGTGGGACTTAAAAATATTTTCTTCCAACTTACTTGCTAATAATTATGCATGTAATTTTACGTAAGCTTTTGGAAATTCTAGAAGCTTTTTCCATTTCAGGCATAATATGGTTGGATCATAAATAAATATCAGATACCTTTTGGAGGCACTAGAAACTAAACATTATGCAAAGTCTACTCTCTGTTGCGTCAGGAGCTTGAACTGTTTTCATTAAAATATCTGCTGTAAAAGCACTGAGATTAGATGGGATGTTAGCTCTCCCCCTTTTCCCCTGCTATCGAATGTCAGAGATTTGTATTGTTGGTAGGAACTGAGATTTCATTTTCTTTGGCCACATTCTGATGCTGTCTCCACTGAAGCGTTTCAGAGTTTTATGGCTAAGGTAAGTCGGAAAAGATTTTAGGATGAAGCGGGGCCGGGGAGCAGGGGGTTGTTGATGAAATGTGGGGGAAATCAAATCAGCATCTTCAGAATGAAAGGGTGCATATTTGTCTGCCTGAATGTCTGAGAAATGGAAAACACTCTATGGAGCCTAAACCTCCTACTGGCATGATTATTAAGTTGTGTTTATGGCCAAAATATGACTGAAGGTTCTTCTGAAGCAAATGTTTTATGTTGTGTGTGGGGCAGGCATCTGTGTGTCTGCTTGTAATTTATGAACAAATACTATTCTGTTCAAGAAATATTTTCAGGTCTTATGACACCATGGTTTTGTGCTGAGTTACTCTGATAAATGCTTGATTTTCCTTTTAAATGGTTATTTGTGCAACTTGTAAGTATAAAGAAAAATATATATAACTTAGTTTATGACGATGATACCTTTTTATCAATGAAAACTATTGGAATTGACTGATAATTACATTTCCTTTTAAAAAATTTATTTTTCCTACTACTTTCATGTGACTATAAATGTCTACAAGATGGATTTAAGCAAGTTTATGAGTGAGTGTCCAACATGGAAATAGGCACATATCATGAGCTAGAACAATGACAATGTTAATCTTGAATATAAATAAGTAATACCTATTAGGTGGTAGGAGAACCTCAGCATAGACAATGATGTAAAAATATATATGTATGTACAATCAATTTAAAAAATAAAATTATTAAAAAAGAGAAAAATAAAAACAAAACAAAGTTATATCCCTAAATAAATCATTGGTCAAAATAAATACTTTTGTAGTTACCCTTTCAGGCTAGTAGCAGTAATTTGGCTGAAACCAATTAGGTATTGTTGAGAGCAACTTTTTACTGCTGGTTGAGGAAACTGGATCCTGTAGGTGTCCCGAAAATGTGCTTGACTATCCCCTGTTAATGCATCCTGGTCTTAAATAAAACAGGGGCAAATATTTAGAGTGAGTTTTATGTGTCTTTGGGATTTTTCCTTCCCCGCCATTGGTAAATAGCACATTTCCTTGGTCAATCTTTGACCTTTGAGATAACTTCCTTTGTTAAACACACATTCACTTGTGTGGGTACTTTTCTTTTACTTCCCTACTTCAGAGACTACTCTGCTTTTTCCTGCCTCATATTCACGTGCTTTTAGCATAGAGTCATATCTTCTAATGGACCTCTTATCTGTAGTTTTGAAACAAGGAAATCAGAGCTGAAGGACTTGGTATTCACAAAAAATAACCCTGCAAATGTGAATTAGATTTTTTCCCATACATAAATATTACTGGATATAATTTCTAAACTGTCATATTGAGTGAAGTGCAGGTTGACTGAGATGTGATTCTAAAGTATGATGTAGTTTACTGGTGGTAAGTGGATCTGTATGATATTTGTAGATTTTAAGAGATCCCATATGAACCTTTTCAAATTAACGTATTGTACTGGAAATGGACAGAAACACGCCACTTGTTCTGCTTCATGCAAACCAGAATTCTTAGGAGTCAGCTTATGTCAGTGAGCTGCAGGCTGCTAACTCCTGTGCTAAGTTAGAGTAAAGCATCACCACATATACCTATCAGTTCATAAATCTGGGCTTATATTTTTCAGCTCATGCCAACTGGTGACACTTTTGCTGAAGCTTCAGGCAGGGTTTGCAGCAGCAGCCCCAAAACATCTTTTCAGAGTCTTCATAGTTTCCATATCTATCTGTATCTATTTTTCTTTTTGCTTTTGTTTTGAGATTAGGTCTTGCTATTTTTGCCCATGGAACCACAGGCTCATGTTGCCCACGGTACCACAGACTCAAGCAACCCCCAGCCTCAGCTTCCCAGGTAGCGGGATTACAGGCGCACGCCACCACGCCCAGCTATTTTTTTGGAACTATGTCTCGCTACGGCTCCCAGGCGGGCTCGAACCGTGATCCCTCACCCCGGTCGCTTCATAGGCTGAAGCTTACAGGCACGAGCCACCGTGCCCAGCCTATTTTCCTTCTCTGACTTCTATCCTGTAACTTCTAGGTCAAAATTTGGCAGTAGGGAGGGGTCAGGATAAAGAGTTCGGTACGAGGACAAGATCCTCAACAATGTCCAACATGCTTCATAGTGATTAACACCTCAGACCAAGAAGAGGGTATACAGCCTGGTTCTCCAGCAGAATTCTGTTACCGTAACTGCTGGTATGCC
The DNA here is from genome assembly GCA_004024945.1 of Uropsilus gracilis. Taxonomy (NCBI): domain Eukaryota; kingdom Metazoa; phylum Chordata; class Mammalia; order Eulipotyphla; family Talpidae; genus Uropsilus; species Uropsilus gracilis. Next base: position 14,608 of record PVHY01015348.1, read on the forward strand.
TTTTGCTTAGTCTCATGTGTGGCTTCTATTGTTATTTCTACTACTACTGCTATTCTAGTGCTACTGTTACTGAAACTGGTATTGTTAGCTCTTCTGTCTAGTTCACACACCACACTATGTCTGCTCCTAGGCTTGTTAAGCTGATTGGAATGGCTACTGCCCTGGCTACAAGAAGCAGCCCCAGCCTCAGAGAAAAAATATGTGGGTCTGTCCCCCATGAGTGACAATGGATTAATTAAATTAGCTGTGAGCAAAATTTAGCTTTTCCTAGACTATTTAGGGGAAATGATCATTAGACTCCCCTCTTCTACCTTGTTGTGGGTTGATTCCTAAATATATTTCTATGTTGTTGTTTTTTATACCTGGATCATTTTATATGATTAAATAGCATTCACTTAATTAATTAATTTTAACTTTTTTACTACTATATAAATTGTTATTTACCAATTTGTAGTTGTGTTAAGATTCACTTCTAGAAGCAAAGTTGGCAGATTTAAAAACACACATGTCTATAAAGGTCTGATTCTTTTTGTCAAACACCCTCCAGAATGTTTTCCCTTCAATTTATTCTCCTAGCTGTGGTGCCTGAGAGTATTATTTTCCCATATCTTCAGCAGTATTGTTTTTGAAAACATTGCCCATCTGATATTGGGGAAATGGTTTCTCACTGTGGCTTTATTTCCATTTCTTAAAATAATAGTGAAGTTGGACATTTTTTTCCCTTTGTAAATTACCTATTAATGTTTCTTGCTTATTTTCTTTTAGGATGCTATTTTTCAATTAATTTTGTTAAAATTACTTGTATAGTACAACTATTATACTTGTCTAAGGGTTTTCTATATTATAAGTATTTTTCCAAGTTTTTAAGTCACCTTTTGACTTTTTCCATTTCATTTATTTTCACATGAGAAATATTTGTGCATTTGAGTCAATATTTACATGCTTTCTTTTAAAAGTTCCCCTTTCTGGTGTTGTGTTTAAAAAGGTCTTCTCTATCCCAAGATTGCACCCATTTTTTTCCCCTGCATTCTCTTCCAGGACATATTTGACATTTAAATCCATCCATCTGGAATGAATTAATTTTGTTGTATAAGAATGCGAAAACCTTACATTTTTCAGTTTTCCACTTGTATGGACAATGATTTGCTAAATAATCTGTCCTTTTTCTTTCAATTTTTAAAAATCATTTTACTTTTTACCTATTTATGTATTTGTGTGTATATATATATATGTATACCTTATCACCTCTAAATCTTTATTTTCATCTTCTTGTGCTCCTCCCTTCCCTGCTTTCTCCCTCCCCCTACCCCTTCCTTAGCTGCTTGCCTCAGTTCCATTGCTAGCTTATTTTGACTTTTTCTTGGCCTTTTGTTTGTTACTCCTATATCCCATTTATAGGTGAGACCATACGGTTTCTGTCTTTTTCTTTTTGATTTATTTCTGCTAATATGAGTCCCTCTAGGTAATCACATGTAATCACAAATGATTCATATTTGGCACTTTGATTGCAGAATAATATTCCATTGTGTAAATATACCTTTCAGTTTTTGTATAGGAAAAATATACAAAATTATATATATAGGTTTTATATATTTTTCATTGATTCCTCTTCCTTTTTATTGGCTAGCATCACATTTTTAGCTATTATAATACATGTATATATCTGATAGCTTGAATCATTCTTATTTTTAAAAAAAATTCTTTTATTATCTCTGACCAGATTGTTGTCAGTATCATGGTGTCTTCATTGCTTATTCTATCATTGGCCTCACTTGCTTGTAATGTTTGCTTCAGGGCTGGCTATTCTTTTTTTTTTCCCCCAAGTCAGATAATTATGTTGTCTTATTTTCCTTAACTATTTTTAAAAATACACTCTAAAAAATTATTTGGAAAAGTAATTATCTTTTCCTAGACCTTAAATTTAAGGCCTAGCTACAATTTCCATGTTTTAAAAAAATAATTTGTTTATATCTATATTTCACATCTTTGTATTCCCCAGGGTTCACCCACCACTTCCCTTCCCTGACTGCCATATACACAACAGAATATTACTCATCAGTTAAAAATGACAAATTTGATGAATCTGAGATAATATGGATGGACCTAGAAGAAATCATATGAGCAGAAACAAGTCAGAAAGAAAAAGACAGACACTAAATGGTTTCACTAATATATGGAGCATAGGAGAAACAAAAGGCCAGGAGGAAAAGTCAAAACTGGATATTGTTCTAAAACACAAATTGGACCGTATCACTCTGTTCCTCTGCTTGTTGTATATGCTTCTGGCCTTTCTGAAAACTAAAAAATGTGCACATTTTTAGTAGCAGAATTTTAAATGTTAGGTTCACAAGTTCTGAACTTCATAATATTTGTGAACCTTACAGACTCTTTCAGTGCATGTACTGCCCTCTCTCCTTCCCAAGTAGGGTTCATAGTTTCATTACATTTTGAGTCATATCCTAAAGCATTGATATCAGTTGGGCTACAGGAAGGTAGTCTGACTTCTTAGGATGACTCATACAGAGCAGGTTCTCCTCTCCATGGGAGGATTTTTTTTTATCTCTAACACTACTCTGCATCCTTCTCTATACAGATCCTAAGCTTACTAATAGTCTGCTCATCCATGCTTTGATATCTTTGTACATGCCATTTCTCCCCTTGAAGAGTTCTCGCCCACACTTCTTACTCATCTGGCAAATTGCAGCAAGTCCTTCAAGAAATGATCAGAAGATCGCCCCGTCTGTGAAACCTTACCTTATCTTCTTTACCTTATCTTCTTACCTTATCATCATCATCATCATATTTTTTTTTAAAAGCTGTAATATTTAATCATGTTTTATTATTTTATGACCAGATGGTTTGTGGACAAAAACTAGAAAAAATCTGGATACAAAAGAGAGGGGGAATAGGAGGGGAAGTGGATGCAGGAAGAATGGCTTGGGAGCTTTATGAATGCTTGTGTGACTGCCCTGGCCTGAGTTCAGGGGACAGAGGTAAAAAGGAAGAAGGGGTAGAGTTTAGATCTAATTTGAAAGTGTAATGGATAGGATATGCTGATCACTGTTGTAGGGAAAGACAAGAGAGCAATTTGGTATGGTTGCTGGATTCCTAACTCAAACCCATGTGTGGATGATGTTACCATTATCTTTCTTGTATAGCTTGCGAACTCAGTAAGGTTTCATCCACTTGGTAATTTCCAACTGTCCTTAGATGTTGGAAGTCCTTGGAAGTTGGAAGTTGGAGTCCTTAATCTCAACTTTTCCTGACAATGGAAAAGTCTGATGCCATTTGGGGATCTGGTGAATAGTTACATTACTCCCTCCTGAGACTGAGAAACTGGGGATGCTTGTCCCAGGGCAACCTTCATGGAGACAATTGTCTTGAAATGGACCCACAATGAGTAACAGGCTCAATTTAAAATCATTGGATAAGAAAGTTAACATCCACCATCCACTATCCATTTTATTAATTTTCCAAGATGCCTTTAATCCTAGATAAAACAGGTATTTTCCCAGATATAAAATTTTTGATATTAAAGTAAAAGTAATGTTCCTAAATTAAAATATGCAATAGACTTGCATAGGGGATAGATGCAAAAAATTCAGAAGTGTTGATTAGCAGTAGTGAACTTCTGGATATGTAAAATCTACTTAGTTTCCTTATTCTTTTTAAAAGCTGTGTGGTGTTCCATTACTTGTATGTCATATCGTTTATTTGACCAGTCTCCTCCTAGCAGACATTTAGAGTGTTTTAATCTCATGCTTCCAACAATGCACACATGTGCGGATATATCTTTCATGTAAAAATTTTAAGCACACAATTATATGGAGGCTAGTTACCAAAT
>PVHY01015348.1:18551-36252 GCA_004024945.1 Uropsilus gracilis
TTTCTTTCTTTCTTTCTTTCTTTCTTTCTTTCTTTCTTTCTTTCTTTCTTTCTTTCTTTCTTTCTTTCTTTCTTTCTTTCTTTCTTTCTTTCTTTCTTTCTTTCTTTCTTTCCCTTCCTTCCTTCCTTCCTTCCTTCCTTCCTTCCTTCCTTCCTTCCTTCCTTCCTTCCTTCCTTCCTTCCTTCCTTCCTTCCTTCCTTCCTTCCTTTCTTTCTTTCTTTCTTTCTTTCTTTCTTTCTTTCTTTCTTTCTTTCTTTCTTTCTTTCTTTCTTTCTTTCTTTCTTTCTTTCTTTCTTTCTTTCTTTCTGACTATGTCTCACAATGTTGCCCCTGAACCCATGAAATCAAGTGATTCCCCAGCCTCAGCCTCCCAGGTAGCTGGGATTACAGGCTTGCGCCACCATGCCTGGCTTTTTTTTGGGGAACTATGATAGGTAAAAAATGCAACCTGTTATTTTCATTAAAGTTTCTTTTATCGAGAGTACAGTCAATCACTTTCCCCATTTTAATATTTCGACTTCCTTTCCCCACCATTAACTACTCTTGAGCCTCTGAAATTGTGAAAAAGTGGTCAGTGTCCAATGGAAACTTGACTTTTTTCTTTTTTCCCTGATGTCTCTCTGGACACTTAAGAAAAGTCTCAATTTCTAGTCCTGTAAATACTGATTTAGGTTACAGAGCTAATGATCCCTGTTCTTCCTACAAACAGTTAATGAAAACACATTATATACCAGTTCTGTGTAGGTGTTGGGGGTGCAATAAAAAAAACAACATGAAGTCCTGCCTTCATGGAGTTCACATTCTTTTTTTTTTTTAAATCAAATACTTTATTTAAATATAAATTTCACATCTCTGTAATTCCTGGGCTTCACCCCCCCACCCTCCCTGATCATTCCTCCTCTGTCCCACCCCCCCACCTGGAGTTGTGTACTTCAATTTGATTGTTAGCTTTTTGTTTTGTTTTTGACTTTTCTTCATAGCTTTTTGTTTATCTTTCCCAAGTCCCATATAATAGTGAAACCATTTGGCGTCTGTCTTTATCTTTTTGACTTGTTTCTGCTAATATGATTTCTTCTAGGTGTGTCCATGTTATCATAAATTCATCTAATTTGTCTTTTTTAATTGATGAGTAATACTCCATTGTGTATATATACCACATCTTTTTCATCCATTCATCTGTTTTGGGACATTTGGGTTGTTTCCATGTCCTTGCAATTATAAATAATGCTGCAATAAACATGCGGGCGCAGGTGTCCCTTTGTACCCATACTAAGGTCTCCTTTGGGTAGATTCCCAGAAGAGTGATTGCTGGGTCAAAGGGTAGTTCCATTTTCATTAGTTCACATTCTAAAGGAGAGTGTATCCTATAAACAAACTCCTAAAAAGTAGAAATGTGAGGTGGTGATGAGATAGATGAAATAAAACAGGGGAAAGATTTAGAGGGTGAGGGTGCTACTTTATGTAAGGTTGTCAGGAAAGTACTTCCGTGGCTTTCTCATCAACAATTTCTAATTGTCTCCCCCCTTTACCCCTTTATTCTTATTATTTCTTTCAAGTGTGAATGCTCCGATGCAGACTATTCCTGGAGCTTTGTTTAATAACCTTCCCACAATGGATGGCTTAGCAAGATTTCTTATTACTGCAGATTCTCTGGTACCTTGGAACAAGTGAATGAGTTCTAAAGGCCTTTTGTTACATTTATGATGTGGAAGGAACACCAGTATCTGACACAGAAAGGATGTGGATTTATCTTCATTTACTGAGTGCTACTTCATTTCATTCTTGGTGCAGCAATCTCACATATATGTCAATCACAAATGATAGAAATTCTCAGTGGAACTAATTTATGGCTTTTGTCCTCATGACAAAGGGAGGCTTCAGTTGGAAAAATTATGCTAATAAGGGAGAGTGGAAGTGATTTTCCATCATTTTCATCATGACTCCTGAACATAAAATGTATACAACTGATTGATCAGTAAATAAAAATTTTTAATTAATTTATCTAGATGTTTTTAAGTAGGAAAGAAATATTTTAAGATTTGGAAACTGAATTTCATAATAGATATAAAAATCTGAAGAATATTTGCTATTAATATATTCTCTGTTATGCTCAAGGAAACATATTAATAAAAATTGGAAGGAAAACCTCAAGTATATATGAAGACTATTCGAAATTTGCATGCAAATCACAGTAGAAAAGTCTGCCAGTAGGTTTCTGGGAAAATATCAGTGAAATTTGTTGTCTAGACACTGTAGACTTTCAGTTAAACCACAATCTGGCCACTTTACTTTGCTTGTCATCTAGAGTCAATGTAAAATAATAGCAATACACCTCTATTTATGAAATTCTTTAGAACTGTGCAAAGCACATTATACATTATCTAATTTATTTTCTTAGTAAACCTTAGAGGTAGTTAATTCCATTACACCTTAGAGATGAAGAAATGTAGAGAGACAGGCTAAGTAACTGGTTAATCAGTTAACAAATATTGGAGTTGGGATTTGAGCCTCATTTGTCTGTTTCCAAAGCTTGTATCCAATCAATGCCTGTTGAGTACTTCCAAAGGGTCAAACAGCCTTTTAAGATGCATTCGCCATCAACCATTAGAACAACCAGATAAAACAGACATATTGTTGAAAATGATGAAATAAAGAGTAGACAGGTAAAGTGATTGCGCTGAGGTCACACATCTTAGAGTGGATAAATCAGAATATGAACTCAATGTCTCTGTCTCCAAACCCAGTGTGTTTTTGTTAAATTATATCACAGCCTTTTCTCTGTTTATACAGTGATAATTATTCTTTTGTTGCCGGTTCCTTTGAGGAAAAGTGGTAAGTAACAATGATTTTTAGGGCAATGGTGTGAAATACCTATGCTTTAGAAAAATGCTGGATTTCCTCATGATTTAGATTATTTATTACCTTGTTGAATCTAATTTGGTACTTCTAGAAACAGCATGAGATCTGTGGGTAGTTTTCAGTATACTTCAGTGAACTAAATGGCCTCCTGATGGCCCAAGAAGACACGCACTGCTTATAAACATCTATGAATAATGGTTGCCACCTGCAAGTAGTTTAGGTACTGAGTAATCAAATTTAAATTCTAAAGGACTTGGCTATTTTCTGATTTTCTTACTCCCTAGCTTTACTAAGGTTTAATTTGAAAGATGAAAATATATTTAAATTTTACTGTGTGAAGATTTGCTATATGTATACATTGTAAATGCATTACCCTCATTGAGTTAACGAATCCATTCATCATCTTACATACTTAGCCTTATTTTGTAAGAATGTTTAAATTTGATGCTCTTTAGCACATTTCAATTATACAATACAGTATTATGAGCTATATTTAATATGTTACTCATTAGATTAGCTGCTCAGACTATTCATCTTTTAAGAAAGTTAATACCCTTTTAGACATCCTCTTTCTATTATTTTTACTTCACTCCCAACCTCTCCTTTCTCAACGCCTGGCATTTTTTTTCAGATTCCATTTATAAGTATACCATGCAGCACTTGTCATCTCTATATGGTTTATAACACTTAGCATAATGTATTCAGATTCATACATGTTGCCCCATATGATGGGATTTCCTTGTTCCTTTTTAAAATTGTATTTTTAAAATTGCATTAACATTGGTTTGCAACACTATTTAGGGATTAACACCTCTTCAGCTGTATTGCCATGGCAGATCCACCACTAAAGCCCAATAATGCATTTTCACCATCCATTGGGTCATTTCCCTAGTTGACAATGATTGATTTATTTATGTTAAACCATCCTTGCATCCCTGCAATAAACCCCACTTGATTGTACTATTAAAAGATTATTGCTCAATTTTGCTAGTTAAGATGTTGTTCAGCTTTTTTTTTTATAATTTGTGTTCATCAGGGATATGGCTTTATGGTATTCATCTTTTGTGATATCCTTGTCAGTTTTTAGTATCAGAGTAATATTGTCCTCATAAAATATGTTAGGAGAGAGCTCAGGGGTATAAATGAAAACTGATAGATTTCTCAAATCTTCACTGAAGATTAATATTGGAAATCAGCAACACAATTGAACTGACTTTTGCTTTTGGGTTATTATTCCACTTGGTAAGCCACTGTTAGTGATTTCAGAAAAAAAATAGTGCACCTATTTTTCTTGTTCCTAATAAACTGGTACTTTTTAAGGATCAATGGATTTTGTTGTCATTATCTAAAAAGTGTTTTATAGCCACATTCTTCTTCTGGAAGCAGTTCCTAAAAACCAGAAAACACTTACTATCGATATTTAACATTTAGAAAGATTCAGATGAATTTGCTGCAGAATGAAAAAAGCTATTCTCCCAGGTCTCTGTAGATTCTATGATCTATTTATCTATGTGAGCTGTTTTAATGCAGTACTTACTTCTCCTGTGTCCATCTCCTACCAGTATTGATAGATTTCTTATTTATCTTTAAAACTGTGAACAAAACATGGAAAATTAGACATCAGAGATTTTGTTCTCTTTTATAAATGTAAGCCTAAGAAAGTATGGAAAAACATTCACTATGCCCTAAAATTGTTTAATTTATTTAAGTTGAAATTAAATAGAAGAGGATTATTCCAAATATGAAATACTGTATTGTACTTTGGTTACTAAGAAACCAAATATTCTCTCAGTCTTTTAAGTAAATCAGAAACAATTAATATTCTTGGTTGAAGGCTTTGCTAATTTATATTATCATAAAACATCAAAATGTAAACCTAAACTTAGGGGTAAGAAAAAGTATGAAAGCTGAGAACCCTCTAGAATGTCAAAAAAAAAAAAAAGACGTTTTATTTATGTCTACCAAGCAGGTATTTTGAATGAAGGACAGATTTAAGCAGTTTAGGTTTATACTCTAATAGTTCTGATTTTAAAATGTCTTATATCAAAGAAATTCAAGAAAGAGATTCAGTAATTAGCTGAAAAACTGAGAACTTATTGTTTTCATAATCCCTACCACTTGAAGGGAAACATCTCCATTGCATATTTGTGGGTAATTTTCCAAGTTTAGTTTTACATTCCATATATAAAAGAATATTTTACATCTCTTTGAAAACCATCATGAGATAGGAGTTTATCGCTGAAAAGCAAATAATACTCACAGTTCTCTTTCCAGTTTCTCAGAATATGTTTATTTCTCTTTAATATTGTGTGGTAACTCTAGGCAAAATATATTCTGTTCATTTTTTTTTAAGTATACTCTGTACATTCTTGTAAACTTTTATTTTTTCCAAATGTTAATCATTTCCAGGTGAGAGTCTTTCAAGTACTTTTTCCATTTCTGCATCTTCTTCAGTATTTTCTTTGCAGTTTATTTGACAAACATCTGTCTCATAGCTAGGGAGGTAGAGTAAAATCCTTTCTTCTGTATCTTTATTTTTCTTGCTTAAAGTATTTAAAATTATTGGTGGTGCCATGAGATCTGGAGGCAGGAGTGAAAAAGACTTAGAATCAAGGAGATCTAGGAATAGATTCAGATTCTATTATTAAAAAACTTAACATTCTTTTCAGATTGTCTTTTGCATCTGTGTAATACTAATGAGAAAATTAAAATAGTAAAGTTATGGGACTGTTTATGAGTATTAAATGGTTTATTTAATTGTCTAATAAGTTGCCCACTGCATAATCAATAGTCATCATAATGATAGTAGTAATTTGATCTAGTTGCTGAGGATTCTTTAAAAGTATATCTTGGCATCTTTTCCTTTTCCTTGGAAAAGGATCCGAGAATCTGAGTTATAGAATTATTATTTTAAACTAAACTAAATTATATTTCACCTTATTGAAAATAATCCATTTAAATCCATTAAGTCTTTTCCCCCTTCACTTTCAAAATTAGGGGATCTATGAAATTTATGTTCTGCTCTTTAAAATTCTTACACAAAGCTCGAAAAAAGGCAAGAAGTTTTAGTTTCCCCATTTCATACTGGTAATACGTACTCTTATTTGCTGTTATCCATAATTTCTGATCTTTTAGAAGTTTTTAATTCCCATGATTTTATTTCTTATTTCCTAACATCATTATTCATTTTAGTACAATGTTTGATTTCTCCCTTCAGGTGTAGTCTTTCACCCCTGCACCATCCATGAACTGTCATCACAGTACCTTGTTTTCTACTGTCCCCTGTTTTGACACCTCTTCCACCCTCTCCCCTATTGTATGCCTTACATCTAGTTTGCCAGCAAGTGTTGTTTTTGTCCTCATCATTTGGTTTCCTTATGTTCCACCTCTAAGTGAAACCTTATTTCTCTTTGTCATGCTGACATTTCTTTCAAGCTAACAGCTCTCCATCACATTAAAAAATTTTTATTTAATTTTTTATTGTCAAATCTCACAACTATTTAAACACTCATATTTTCTTTAAGTCACAAAATTCTTCTCGCCTTTGAAGTTCTGTTCTCTTTTTTATCAAACCCCTTCAACTTTAAAAAGTTGATTTCAAATGCCATCTTTTGGCTAGCAATCAAGTTCATCCCAACCAAAAGAGAACATTCCTTTTTTTCCTGGAATCTTAGAGTAATTATAACATTTGTCACCAATATTTGGTGGAGAAAGGATGTATTAGTCTTAATACAACTTTCATTAGGACAATAGTCATAAACCAGAACTTTCCTGGGTAAAGTGGATGTAGAGTCAACAGGTTATTGCCATCTGGTCTCATTTGCTTTCAGTCATTTGCATTTCTTTTCTTTTCTTTTTTTTTTTTTTTTGAGACTAGGTTTCGCTGTTTTTGCCCGTGGAACCTCAGGCTCTCATTGCTCAGGGTACCACAGACTCAAGCAATCCCCAAGCCTCCGCTTCCCAGGTAGTTGGGATTACAGGCGCGCACCACAATGCCCAGCTATTTTTTTGGAACTAGGTCTCACTAAGGGCCCCAGGAGGAACTCAAACTGCGATCCCTAGCCCCGGCCGCTTCATAGGCTGAAGCTTACAGGCACAAGCCACATTGCCCAGCCATTTGCATTTCTTGCAAGTAGGTCTGCTGATGATTAATATTCTCACTCTTGTTGATCTAAAAGTAGTTTTATTTTATTCTCATTTTTGGAGAATGTATCTGTTGAATATGGAATCTTGGGTCAAGTGATTATTTTCCTTTTAGCAGTTTATTTCATTGAATGTTATTACTATTATTTTAGAAAAAATTGGGATCATCCTTATGCATTTTCCACTCCACATAACGAGTACTTAATATTTTTATTTTATCTTTGATTTTCTTCAGTTTGACTATAAGGTGCTTGGTTTTTTATGTTTATACTTCTTGGTATTTGCTAAAAACTTCATTATTCCTTCAAGTATTTTGTTTAACCCAATTCATTCTCATTTCCTTTTAGCATTCTAACTATGTGATAATATTTGATTATTATCTTGCCTATCTCTGGGACTAATTTCATTTTCTCAGTTATCCCCCCCCCATTCATTTTCTAGATTGAATAATTTCATTGATTTCTTTAAATTCTGATTCTTTTTTTTCTCCCTACCATTTCCAATCAGCTGTTTAGAGTTAATCACTACATTTTAAAAATTTCAATTCTAGAATTTCCATTTGGTCTTTCTTTGCTTTGATTCCCTTTCTGTTTATTTCTTAAGATCATAATTCCTTTAATTTTTTTGTGTGTATTTTTCTTTAATCCTTTTTGAATATGCTTGTAATTGCTGCTTCAAAGTTTTTGTTAGACCAAATTATCTGTGCCATTTTGGGTTTGTTTGTATTTATTGCTTTTCCCCTTTTATAACATTTTCCTATTATCTACCTAATGATTTTTGATTGACAACTGGAAAACTTGAGTGATATTTTGTAAAGACTCTGGATTCTGTTATCTTCGGCTGAAGAATTTTAGTTCTTATTTGAGTTTTCTGTTTAATAGCTGGTCACTTTGGATTTGGTTTTATACTTTGTTAGTGAAAATCTTTGGGAAGTTCAAGATGCTTCTCCAGCCCCATCGTCATGAAAGAATTCAATGTTCAAAAAAGGATAATTTTCTTTATTGGGATCTAGGACTTACGCTATGACAGGTATGCTGTATAGAATGGCCTAATTTCGTGTGCTCCAGGTGGCTGCTAGAGTAGTTAATGACATGTTTGTTAATGAGATCTCCAACTCATAAGGCCAACACTTTTATGATGTCTAGCACTATTCTTCTAGCACCACTTCACCTCTCGTATATATCTGTTCTTTCAACCCTATAGCTTTTGCCACCTGATAAATAAATGTTAGATATTCTCATTCTGCAAAGGCATGATCTACACCTTAGTCCCAGACTTCTAGACACCACCCACTTAGACCTTTGGGAATTTCTGCATGACTTTACTCTTTAGGATCATATATTATAGACCACTAACACTTCAACCTCTCTAAACCCTGATTGCTACCTCCTCAGCTCAAAATGACTGCTAAGCTTTACTCATACTCTAGATCTCTGTGTTTTATCTGGGAAAATGTTTTTAATCAGAGAGGTGGACAAGCTTAGGGGTCACTTTATAAATTTGCCTTTAGTCAGGATTGCAGTCCTGACCTGTTCTGTTGTCTGCTGTCAGCAAACAGTTTCCACATGTTATCTAATTTTAGAAATGTTTCTGTAGAACAACTAATCTGTTATCAGTTAATTCATCATAGCTGGAAGCAGAAATACACAGGGTGTCTATTTGATTTGCAGTTATTTATAATTTAGAATGCATGTTGCCTAAGTTCTAAATTATTTTGTAATTTTAGTCATTTTATTTTTGAACAGAGTAATGCTTTCACATGGACAAAATTTAAAAAAACTACAGAGAGAATCTCCCAACCTAGCAGCATATTTCTTCTTCATAGGTTTGAGAGAAGGTTTGTTATTAGTTTTTTTTGTACTCTTTCAGACATATTATATACCTTTGAGAAAAAAAGAGGGAGAGATTTTGTGTGTATGTCTATGTACATATTTTACATAACCTTACTTTTCTTACAAATGGTGGAAATACCTATGTTGTTATATAGGGTATATAGTCTATAGTGCATATCTATATAAATTGCATACACGTTTATGTTCCTTAATTTTTCTCTACTAATTATATATCTTGGAGATTATAGGTATTGATATCTGACTTCTCTATCATCTTGCAGATCTCCATGATATTCATTTGCATAAATATACCATACAAGTCCCCTATTATGATTTTTGGTTGGTATAGACAGTGCTCCATGAACTACCTTGAATACACCTTATGCACAAAAGCCAGTGTTTCTGTGGAATAAATTAATAAAAGTGCAGTTGCTACCTCAAAAGATACATGCATTTGTTCTTAGTTATTGCCAAATTTCCCTCCATAGCAGCTGTAGTTCCATCAACACTGTTCGAAGAACACTAATATTTTAATTATGCATTTCGTTTTCATTTTTCTCAATGGCACATCTACAAAATTACCTTCTGCTTTGTATTCTTATGTTTTATTCTGAATAAATGAGTTAGCAGTATTTCTTTGATTAATTTAGATTTTTCTTTATTAAATGGCTTTCTTATAACAAATGAGATGAGCATTAACGATTTGTACAAATGAAAGGAGTTATTACTGTTTCTACGATTGTATTACTGTGTGGTTCGTGCCTGAACGTTTTAGGATATATATATATAGGCTAATAATTGCCATTTTGAAATAAAAACTTAATTTTCACTTTGGTCAGGGAGTTTTCCAGTCAGTCTTTTTCTTTTGCTTTTTAAAAATATGGATAGAGCCACTCCCAACCTGTTCCCTATTCAGAACTTGATTGTTTCCTCAAATGCATAGGATAGCTTCATTAATTTTTTCTTTCTTTTCTTTTCCTCACTTGCTCACGAGTTTTGAGAAGTTCAGGGTGCCTAGTACAAGAGTTAGCTATTTGTTGAACTTTCAGAATCAGTTCTTTTGTGGAAACAGTGACTATATTAGAGTTTCTCCACTTCTTGGGCCTTATGGCTATCTTTAGGGAATTTGAAATTGTCTGAGTCTTCAGGTTCTTTTCATTTTGCAGTTTGCTATAAAATGAATTTATTGCAGCAAAATATGGAAATCTCTTCATTTAATTCTAGCATTTATTGTCTATAAATAAAAGCTAATATTTGGATTTTTTTCTAACCTGTACCTTAAACCTCATCTGTTTAAACATCACAGACAAGGACATTTCTTATTTGCTTCTTTCTTTATATCTGTTAGTAATTCAGTGTTGCATGGTCTCATCACTAAGATATAATATAATATAACCAAGACATGAACACTTGAACCTGTTACTAAGACTTTTTCTTCCTGGTAACTGCTTTCTAAAAGTTTTCCTTCTTTATATTTCAGTGCTTGTCCCCTCTCCTGCATGTTGAGATTCTTATTGCCCACTATTTTTGCTTCTGTGGCTTCTTGTAAAATTTTCTTACTGACTTATTGTATGAAGCTAATGCATTTGAAAAGATTTTGCAAATATAATTTTTCCTGAGAAATATATTGCCTACCATGGAAAATATATTGTCTCACCTCTGGCACTGAATAAATTCTACATGTAGAAGTGCAATACACACACACATATACCTATAACACACACATATATTATAAAACACACATATATACCTGAAGTCTGTTTTTTTCCCTCAAGGAATGTGATGGTTGAGAGCACAGGATTTGAAGTCAAGCAGACAGACATAGGCTCAATGAACTTGGGTGAGCTCTAAACCTCAGTTCACTCATTTGTGAAATAGTTGCGCTTAGTTGATACACTAAATGCAATAAATCTGTGGGGGAAGAATTCTCCCCAGAGCTCAGAGAGTTTGTTCCTCTGGGCGTATTTGCTTTTGATCTGTTTTTAAAATCCAGTTGCTGAGTGACCACTCTGATTATTACCATGGCCACTTCATGTTTTGGCAGTGAAAAAGGAGTTGGGTAAATTGAATGCTGGATTAATTGACGTATCGTCTGTTTGTAGTTGGCAACATATGGTTAGTCATGATATATTAATGACTTTAGAGACCAGTTCCTAATTTTTAGTGACTTCTACTTTGCACCTTTGTTTCTCGCTTTTATCACATTACTAAGTAGATTGGGAACGGGGGATTCAGGGTGCTCAATAAAGTCATTCAAATACCCAAGTTCTTTGCTTAGAACTTAGAAGATGATGGAGTCTGCCATCTTCTTATGGTCTTGACGTTGGGCCACAGGCCAGAGAAGAAAGAATGTGAGAGCTGCCATTGGGGTTTAGAGATTAGCTCTAGGTTGGGTGTACATACATCTACTCATACCCTTGATTAGCACTAGTCTTATTACCCCAGCAAAGGCAAGGGATCTAGGAAGTGTGGGACAGCAGTGTGCTGAAAGAAGGGAACCCAACCTTTTGCCATTTAGTGGAATAGAAGTTTAGGTGTTGAGTATAGTTGCCTCATCCTAGTTAAGTACAACCCTGTAGGCATTCCTAACCATGTCCTGGTGCTGATGACTGACTTGATCTTGATCTTGATCTTGGGTCTTCCTGAAGCCAAGCAACTCTCCTAAGGCACAAACTTTATTTCCCTTCTTTTTGTATTACTTCAAGGAGGAATTTTGAGTCATATGGGAACCTGGAATCTGTATTTGTGTGCATCTTGGATTGGGGATGTTGTGATCTCAGGTAGATGAGTCTGGGCTGTCATGTGGGTGATTCCCCCACCTTGGTTTAATTTAATTAGAAACAATTAGTTTCATATAGACATACCTACATTTCTTCTATACTTTCTAAGCTTAAACAATAGTGTAGATATTCATGCTCTAGGGAGATTTCCTTTTTAATATGCATTTTCAATATAATGTTTCTGCCTATACATTTATACTAAATCTTCATTATAGGCATAGTGAGATTTCACTAATGATTTTAACTGTTCCATTAAAGGAAAAGAAACAAAACACAAACTAATATATTGTAAATATAAAAAAATACATGATAAAACACAGAATATAGATTTATGCTCCATCTGTGCCATCATGGGTATAGCATAATATATGGTAAAACTAAATATAGTAAACATTTTTCTTTTTTGCAAACCATCCCACAACATAATTTAGGTCTGTAATTTTCAAGCTAGAATGCTACTCTACTTCTTAAAATTTAGTCTGTTGAAACATTTAAAATGATTCACATATGTTCAGGATATCTCATTACTAGTGAATTTGTTCAACTGTAGAGGCAATCTTAGAATGATATTATATTTCCACAGAAAAAAATGGTTTTATAATTTTATGAATACAGTGATTCTGAAATATTGCACTTGGTTTGTTGTGTGTATGTGTATATACACATGCACTTATTTGTATATGTATAGCTGTGTTATTATGAGATTCTTAAAGTGAAAAGAATGCCATTATTATCAAATAATTATCAATTTCTTCATTGTCTATCTGGAGTTACAAGTTGAAACATTTGCCCAATTATTTTATAAGTAGATTTCAGGGGTAATCATGTAAGCATATATATACTTTTCAAAGTAAAGGGCACATGCTTTGTTTCTTGGTGATTCCTTATTGTCAGTATATAGAGAATTTTAAACAATCATTCAGAGCATGGGTAGAGTTCGTGTACAATGACAGCCTGGATTGTTGTATGATCTGGAACAGTTTCACAGTCTAGTTTCTACCATCAGAAGTAGGTTCCAGAGTCTGTCTTTCTTTCTTTTTTTCCCTGACAGCAGTCTCTTTGTTGGATTTTAACATATATGTCCCCAACTTTCAGGGCGAAACTTTAAATAGGCCTAGGGTATCATTATCTCTCTTTGTATTTATGTTTTCTTTAATGTGATTTTATTTCTTGATGGGGAATGTGTATCTCAGTTGCACATGTCAATCTAACCCATAGAAATACTCAATATGATAACATTTTGTTTTTATGACCCTTATTTCTACTCTTTATTTAGAAAAGGCAGATGAACATATAAGAACTACCTAAGGAAGATAAAAATAATGGGTAAACAGTATGACATGGATGGCAAGTAATTGATAGAGGGCAAAACGAATCATAGCTGAGCATACAGGACTTTAAATTCGAATACTTCCTTGAGATTAGACTTCAAGTGTGTCCTAGCAAGTGTGACAAAGGCCATTGGCACAGCATGTGCTAGGAACACATGACCCTTTCTCCTAACTCCCAAAGGGGAGAAATTATAATGATCAAGAAACTTTGGTAGACAAAATATTTGAAATTAGTTAAGTAAACTGTAAAACAAAGAACATGGTTCTAGTTTTTCTCTAGAACTGTGCATAATGGAATTGACTAGGTAAACTTGAACTTCAGCAAAGCAGCTAAAATTCTAAAATCCTCTGTGAATTAGTGTCTTCAACCTTTTGGTGAGGGGTTACATGAGTAGTTTGTTACTTTGGGGTTCAAGGAAGGGTAGAACTTAAAGACCAAAAGATACTTGCATTAAGTTGAGGTTTTTCAACTTTTATCTCCAAAGCATTTAAAAAATTAAAATATATTATCCCAATTCTTTTTACACTGGTGACTTTCTGAGTTCTGGCCCCTTTGGAGATAGAGTTTATGTTGTCTTAGCTTGGTGCAAAATGTGAAAGGCACGTTGTGTTCTTTTTAGCAAATATATACCACCACGTGCCTGGTTCTATGTAGCCTTCTTGTCTCATAATTCTGCTCTCCTTCTCTCCTCTCATGTAATTACTCTGATCTTCTGAAAATGGAAAGCCTTTCAAGTCCATTATGTATTAGTACCTTTGGGACCAATATGAAACATGAAACAATATAAATGTAAAGGATGCTTTCCCTTCAAGGTTGGGAGAAAGATAGGTTTAAATGAAAATCGATCTGATGTTTGAACTTTTTTTTCTGCCTGTGAGTCTGATGAGGTAATATAGTATATTACTCTCTTAAAATCCTGAGGGTGTTTGAATCAGGGATGTTATAAAACAAAGCTGTACCAGCCATTAGGAATACAGTCTGGGAATTAAGTCCAGGAGTAAATAAAGCTGCAAATTATGTGTTTGTGAGCTCATCAGGCAAAGTGAAGAAGGTGTTTATTTTTATCAAATATATTGGTTAAGTTAGTCATACATGCATCCTCTATCTCCATCTATATAAATGTTGTAGTTAAAAGCATGGTTTTGGGTTCACTTAGGTGGATTTGATTCCTGGAGTTATTACTTACAGAGTTAAACAAACAATGCCATCTCTAGCCTAGTCTCAGTTTCCTCATCTCAAAAAGTATTTGATTAAACCTATATCAGGCATTTGTTGTAAAGGTTATATGAAATATCACAGTAGTTTTTAGCAGATAGAAAGTACATACAAACAGCCTGCTCTGATTATTATATAATGCATCACCTATTAACATAAAAAAGATTTTTGGTCTTTCATTTTAGTGATCCTTAGTAATGTGGAGTGTCTCACTGTGGTCACTAGTGATATATGACTAATGTATTTTGCTGGGACTAGTAATAGAATTCTGGGGAGACAGAATCTTTTTGCTATATGTAAAATGCCAATATGCAAAAACATCAATTTACATACCAATATGCAAAAACAGGGTGTTGTGAACTGGCTGTAAAAGAGTCTAGATGATTTGGGAACCTCTTCTGTTCTCCTGAAAATAAAACAAATATTCACTGTCCCCAGAGAGTGATCCAGAAATGTAGAAAAAAATACAGAAAGTGTGATCTAATGAGGTGAAACACAGAATGACATTAAAGTGTTTGATGCTGTTAAACATCTCCAAATGTTGGCTGCTTTTTTTCCTCCTTTGGACTGCTCTTTTGAGTGGTTGTGCCAATATGTCTTTTATAAAAGGGAAACAAGGTACATAATGGAAGCAAAGTAACAGATTGGGGTCAGAGCTTTATAGAAAGGTATTTCCCCATAACTTCTTTGTGTCTTAGTTGCTCTACTTTCCTTGCTCTACTTTGCAAGGAATGGGGGGGGGGTAATAGAGAGATCTCCCTCCTGCTGTTATTGTAATGTCCTACCTACCTGAAGCCACATTTGTATCTTATTGATTGTGCCAGTGAGTCAAGCACCTCCCACAAAAAAACCTCAAGGAAGATAAAAGAAACAAAACCCAGCAAGCTTTTATCTCACTTTTTTGCTCTGATAAAAATACTTAGCCAAAAATAAATAGTTATGCTAAGAATTTTACTGTTTTATGAAGGCACTGAGTGAAAAATATGAATCCTTTTTTAACATGGTTTGCCTTGGGGCATCTGGAGGCGGTACTAGCCCTGCTGTGTTGCTGGTCCAGTGGTCCGTTCATTGGATGCCTAGGCCGCTGCAATAAGCTGGGCTGAGATTTTGAAAGAGGAAACTCTATAGGTAATCATGATTACCTGTAGGTACCTGTAGTTAATGATAACCATCATAAGTTATTTTTGGGCCCAGCTAAAAGATTTAGCATTTTTTCAGATAGATTTTCTTGGTGAATGGAAAATAAACTCTTTAAGAAATTATATAATCCTTTGTATTAATCCTGAAGATTATAACATTAGAGGTTTTATTACAACCATTGTGACTTTAAAAAACATCAGAATTTCCAAAGTTTTCCAATGTCTTCTTTCTCCAGTGTGGCAGTTAATAGCTCGTTCCTCATTCTGGGTTCAGTATTGGTTCCTCCATTTATTAGCTGTAACATTGACATGAGGCAAATTATTTCACTTTATGAGCTCAGTATTCTCATCTGCAAAATGGGGATGATAACAACACTGACTTCATAATAATGCGCACTTGGTGAGATTAATGGAGGATATATTTGCAAATCACTAAAGCAGTAAGAGCAGTACCTCTTTCTTGGTTAATACTTATTTTAAAAAATAAAATAAGCATTATCTTATGATGTTCATTGCCATCAAGTCACCAGGAAGCCCAGAGACAACACCTGCGGTGGCCAAGCACTTAACCCTTTGGTGCCTCTGTCACTCAGGGGTGGCAATAAAACCTCTCATGTGGTATGAGCTTCAGCAGGTTGTTTACTCTAATACTTTACTTTTTGTAAAATGGGGAAGAATCACAACCTCTGCTTTTTATGGTCTTTCAGAGGGTAAAGTGGGATACTTGTGAAGCACTTGTAGTGACTCACAAGTTGTACTCCTTTGCAGAGAATACGTGATACCTTCATTTGATTTTAACTAATGTGATCACCCTCTTGGGAAACTGCTTGCTGATTAAAAGAAAAGGTAATTATATGCCCATCTTGCTTTACCTCCAAGGCTGATATATTAATTTAAT
This sequence comes from Uropsilus gracilis, assembly GCA_004024945.1. Taxonomy (NCBI): domain Eukaryota; kingdom Metazoa; phylum Chordata; class Mammalia; order Eulipotyphla; family Talpidae; genus Uropsilus; species Uropsilus gracilis. Next base: position 34,750 of record PVHY01015348.1, read on the forward strand.
TCATGCTTTTTGTGGTTTTTAAATCTATTTTTTACCCACTTTAACATTTATTTCCATTTTTTAAAATTGTTTGTACACACACATATTTGCAATGTGATCTACCTCGAGGTTCTCCCACCACCTTTGTCACCCATGAAATGTCATCTGAATCCCGTGTGCTCACCCCTCCCCCAATATTCTCCTCCCCCTCCCGTGCTTTATGCTTTAGTTCTGCCATCAGTTTGTTAGTTTTAACTTTTTCTTGGCCTTTTGTTTGTTTTCCCTATATCCCACATACAAGTGAGACCATGATATATTAATTTTAGATTAATGCTAGATCTCTAGGAAAAAGGACTCGGAAGATCAGATCTCTCAGTGTTCCAGGCTTTTCCAAGTCTCCTCTCTAAGAGGAGATGTGAGTGAATGTGTATGTGTGTGTGGTGTAGTATAGATAACCTTTTGGTGAGAGAGAGGAGTCCAGAATCCTAAGCATGGTATCTCTTCTGCTCCTCCTCCTCCTCAGTGAGTGCCTGCTGGCTTTCTGACTGAGTTTGAGCTGGGAGAATCCATCAGCTGGGGCCCTTGGGTTGGCCTCAGTCTGGTTACCTCTTGGTTCTCAGAGCATCATCTCATTCTCAGTGCTTCCCAGACCCTTTGAGTCCATGCCCACTTCAGCAGCAGAGGCTGCATGCCATGGATAAACGCTTCCCACCCAGGCTCCTTGTAGGGCGCTATATCATTTTTCACCAGGCTGGTATACTGGCTTTTGGCTTAGCTACTTCTCGTTTCTCTCTTGGAAGCTTTGGAACTCACGTCAGCCCCCTCTGCCTTGATTTCTGAGGAACCCACTGGGTGCTCAGAAAAGCTGTATCTGTCTGCTTTATTGTCTCCAAATGTATTTTGCTATGCGAAAGCTTGAGATGTATTGTCTTCCTGGAGCTGTAAACTGGACTGGGGTCAGCATGCTCTTTTGGTCTGGTTCGCCCTTACCAGCATACCATTCCTTTAGAAATATGAGGCCCCTTTCTTCTTCCTCCCTTTACTAGTTCTTACTATCTCTGGGATTAGGATGAGAGGAGGTTTTCCCATCCTTCTCTATATCACATCTCCACCTCACAGTGGAAGAACTCTTTGAGTCAAATCCTTTTCATCTATGAAAGGGGATGCAGGTATTTAAAAATTCTCTTATAGCAATATATAAGTGAGACTTGCATAAAACCCATTTGAATGCATAAGACTGAGTAATAGCTCTTTCTTCCCCTTTCTGCCCTAAGGATGTTTTAGACTTGAAAAGGAAGTAGAGAGCATAGCAATATTTCCCAAAATATCTAAGCGTATAATCAATATAAACTGTATTAAGATGATGATGAAGTAATCATTAGCACAGGATATCTGCTGTTTAGGGTGCATTTTCTCCTGGGTAATTTGTAGTTTCAGAGACAGAACCCAAAGCCGTGTCCATCCATCCATCCATCCATCCATCCATCCATCCATCCATCCATCCATCCATCCATCCATCCATCC
>PVHY01015349.1:0-35000 GCA_004024945.1 Uropsilus gracilis
TTATATTTTTCTACTACTTCTCTTAATTCATTGAGAGCTTCCCTTCTTTTGCTTTCCCTTTGTTCCCCCTCTTCCTTGGCCTCTTTGAGTGCTTTTATCACATTGATTCTGAATTCTTTGTCTGACATATGGAGCATTTCTTCGATGTCATCCATGTTGGTTTTTTCAAATTGTTTATCCTTAGGTGGTGAGTTATTTTACTTAGGGCTTGCTTGAATGTTTGTGTTCTTCCTTTTTCCTGTGTTTTCCTTTCGGATCTGCTCTACGTATTGGGTGACTACTGCTCTAGTAGTAGGCATGTTGAAGCCTATATAGTTGTATTTAACATTGCCTATGTGGTTTTGGTAGTGAATGTCCTTGTTTTCTGAGTTTGCGCCGGTGCTGCGTAGTGCTTTTGGGCTTTGGGTTGGGCGCCGTTAACTCCAGGTGGGTTCCTTCCCCACCACCTTTAGCAACTCAGTCGGAGCTAAAGTTAGGCTGAATAGCCAGGGTCCATACAGATGCAAATGGCCAGAATGCCTCCCTCCCAGGCTGTTTCCGTGACAACCAGGAGACGCCACAGGCTGCTCCAGGTAGGGTAGCCTACCTGTCTTGCGTGGTCTCCTCCCCCAGGTGCTGGTGGGCTACCTGCTCCTCTCAGCAGGGTCAGAGTCCCCTTTGCAGCTGACTCTTTTGTCTGCGAGAGCCTCAGTCCACTCTCCGGACTTTTACTTACTTTATTTTAAATTAAATATATCACTTGCCTACAAAATAGATGTGAATTGACATGGTTAGTTTTGGAAAAGACCATGTTATTTTCAACAAGAAGGGAGAATTTCATTTCCCTTTTTCTACACACATTTTTGATGTTCAGTAGGAAGCACTAAAAACTCAGTGAAGTTGACTGGAAGAAAGAAAAAAACTGAGTACTGTCATTAGTTGGATGATACAGTGATTTGTGTAGGAGAGGGTAGAGAAGTCCAATATTACTTCCAGTGGATAACTTCCAATGTTCTTTCTGCAATTGTGCTAATATGACCTGAGCAGAACAGAAATGCTCTGCTGCTCAAGGTACTTTTTAGGTAAAGACCTTGTTAGGTTCCCAATGACTGATTACCAGCTCAAAGGTTTCCTGTCTGCCATTACCCAGCATACAGGTGGCTAGGTAATGTGGATTTCTAGATCATAGCTATTGCACCCCTTCCTATTGTTCTTGCTCTGGGAATATGTTGCTTCCATCACAGACAAAGCACAGAGTAGAAAGTGACCCAATAATGATGAAGATTCCTCTTCTGAAATTATATTACCCCTCAAAAGGTAGTTGTTACTGTGAGAAGTAAGAAACAAGAAAGCTTTCTGACCTGAAAATACTTGGAATTTTACTTGTTTGTTATTACAGAATATTTTCTTTAGAAAAGCATAGCATAGCCTCTAATGACATTTTTTTTTTAATGGAAAACATCATTCCATGTGACCACAGTCCATCTCCAAAGGAAATTTTGTGCCAGAAGTTAGCATTATTCTCTATTATTAAGTAAGCAGTGATGTTATCAGAGGCACCTCAGAGAAGTAGGGGTCCTGTTAGAGGAACATTCTGGAATGCAGATGAAAGATGGTTGCAGAAGTGTGATGTCTCTGGGTGTCTTGTCAGTTCTATTATTAGTTATTATGCTGGTACTTTATCAATTTTTTCTTCACTGTGGCTATAAAGTTTCCAGATCCCTAAAATTTATTTTAGGTTTTCATCTTAGAAACATTGTCTTCAACTGTCCTTGGACAATAAGCCTGAGTTTTTCCTTTAATTCATTTTGGGTAATGAAAAATGAGTCTACTATGGCAGAAGTTGAAGAAATTAGTTACCATGTAATGAAAATTCCCCATCTCCTTTATTTCTTCCTTGGTAAATTCAGTCAGACTTGATCTCCTCTCTTTGCAGACAACCCAGACCATTTGCTTCTTACAGCTCTACTGTCCAAACTTGCTCTTGGATCACTGGCATCAGAAACATGTGGGGGAGTATGTTTCAAATCTGGATTTAGAAACTTTATCTCAACACCCTCAGAATATTGGCAGTGCTTGGGTGTTTCTAATAAACTCCCTAGGGATTCCTCTGCTCCCTTATGGTGGACAATGATGGCTGTATCCCATCCAATTAAACAATGAGTGAGTGCCAGATCAGTCTATATGTAACTTGTTGGCAGCTATGCTGCATGCAGTTAGATGGGCAAGTCATGTCCTGCACAAGGTCAAAGGGGAGGAGGATGGAATCATGATGTGCACCCTGGCACAAGACTGTGCCCTCCAAGGGAAAAGGTGTTTTTTTCCTAATTTTCACAATGTTCCTGAGCTCACTGGTTGCCCACAAGGCTACATCTGCTAGAAAGGGGCATCTTTTTCTAATTTACACAAGGGCACAGCATGGGTTGGCAGTGCCCTACTTGTAGGTCTAATTTATAAGACCCATGAGACAAGCACCATGTGGTAAGTTCTTTGTGTCCCCTCCCATGATACATCACACACCATTAAAACTCAATGCTTGTAGGATGGAATTGAAAATACTAATAATGCATTAATACTAGAGACAGAAAGACATTTTTATCACTCAAACAACAACAGCCCCTTCATTTCTCTCATCCCCTGAATTCAGCAAAATCAGCAGAATTTTCCATGGCAGACCACAAATTGAACATACAGTCTGTGTGGGGGGCAAAATGAAACTCTTCTCTTCCTTCCTAGTGGAAATAAAACTCTTTGGCAGTAATTCTTGGATTGTTTTCTTTGGAAATTGCATTCATGTGATTTTTCAAGATGTTTCCCGGGCTTTGTTGAAATTTGATCCATTTAACAAGAAACATATAAGTCAATTCATGTTAAAATTCTCAGGGTTACTTAAGAGTAATTATGATTTGTCCATGTGTGCCAGAAAAACAGTCCCGACTTCCTTAAGAATGGGAAGATTATTTGTCTCTCTGGGGTAATGTTTCTCCCTATTAGGCATGCCCCATGCAAGAGGTTGCTCAAAAGGTGGCCCCAAGTTTTTCACTGGAAAGTAACACATGTTCTTCTAGTTTTATCATAAAGTCATTCTGGAGGTATTCTATCATATTTGAACTGAGGATCTCTACAAACTTCAACAGAAATGAGGACATGTCACACACGTAAAGAGAATGAGGCCTATGCCATTTTCAGAGATGTATAGATTGGATTTGGTCTGAAACACAGGTTTGCAGAACTTCCTCTGTTCTTCCCTCCACTTAAGTCCTTCTTTTACTCAGCCCATAAGTACAATTAAATCAAATACAGTCCATAAACCTCCCTTGTGCTCACACAAGTTCCATAATGCAGAAATGGAGGACCCCCCCCCCCTTTGAGCATCGATGGATTCACTGGACACACATACAAAATGAATAGAGGAAGCGGATTACATGATCTAGGAGAGCAGGGAACTCCTGTCCTTTCACCAATGTCCACAAGAAGACTGACCAACATTTTCCCTTTTCTTGGTATAGCCTCCTTGAGTTGTTTGCAAGTAACAGAAACCCTGAGTAACCTTATCTCACAGAACCCAGTGTTCTCAGGAAGAACTGCAGAGGGGATATGACAGTATCCCTCACCTCTTGCCCTTCTTTCCTTCTCTATCTCTGTGATAGCCCCTTCTGTCCCGTATTTTTGGTTTAAATTTCCTCTGTACAAGAGACCAATTCAAACTTGCTTTACTGCACCCCATTTCCAAGTTCCTGTGGACAGGAGGTTGACAGGTACCCTTTGGATCCAAGAGATAAAGTCAAGCTGAATCAACACGAGTTCAAAGAGATTATGTCTGTGCCTTCCAGAGTGTGGGAGGATAGTCCTAGAGAAAGCAAACTAAGTGGGAAATCCTAAGGAGATTCCCTGGAATCCATTTACTTGGGGACTTACAAACAAAAGAATGCCTTAGGATCATTCTGTGCATCCCAGTCATGCACAGAAATCTGTTCCTCACCTTGCTGGTATATAATAATTCTCACCCTGCTTGACTTACCCCAGGGCTGGATGGAGAGCTTCTTCTTGAAGCAGACATCATTGTTAAGCTATAACAAAAAACCTTCCAGCAAAGCCCATACACATAGGTACATAAGCATCATGCATCCAAAAACATTGAACTGAAATATATATATATATATTATATATATATTAAATTGTACACATATGTATTAGTAGAGGTCAACAAGAAAGTGAATAGAGAGAATAAGGCTCAGTGATGACAGACTGCCAGATCTCAAATAAATATTATTCACTACCTGTGCAACTCTCAACAGGTCGCAAATATATATGTCTTCAACTGGAGGATGATGAAAGCTTAAATAAAGGGCATGCGTAGAGTATTCAGCTTAGTGGCTGGTACAGAGCTGAGCTTTTCCTCAAAAGGCCAGGTCCATGCCATTGGGTGCGTCAGGTCAGAATAGCAGTGCCAAAGTGTTCTTCAGCCTGGAATTATTTCTGGCAAGAATTCTGGGGAAACAGCCACAGACCACCTATCAAAAAGGTGTGTGCTGTTCTATTTGTTACTCAAGTGTGAAGTTGAAAGTTTCATGCTAAAGCTGTAAAGAGGGGAGTTAGTGGAGAGCATTCTGCCTGTGTCATTTACAGGAGTAAAATACCTATGCTGACATTTTTATGACTTTCATAATCTTTGTAAGTAGTGTGGCAGAGCTGAGGTGCTTGGCATTCTCTGGCCATTCTATGGTTGAGTGTGAGGAGTGGCAAGAAAGGGAAAAGGAACTGACATGATACAACTACTGAGGGCACATTTGCTAGGTTCTGGCCTCAAAAAGCTGAGGCGCACAATGGGGTATCAGGCATGAATGTAACCATGCCCTTTGGGCTGCAGCTGCCTACATAGCAAGAAGCAAGGAGGTGACATCTATCTAAAAGAACTCTCACTCATTTCTGGCTTCTGTTAATGGTGGGCCTGATCTTTGGGGCAGAAGAGCAGAGCAGAACTGAATGGGGTCCTTCAGGGAGAGTCTTTTCCATGCACTGAAGTAACTGAGGGCTTAGGGAACTGACCTGAGCTGTGCACAGTCCTTATCTCTACTGACCTTCTGGTTAGCAAGCTGTCTTAGTAGTCCTGCCCTGAGAGTCTGTGCTGTGCAGGGAGAAAACATAAAACGAATGGACGGTGCAATGAATTTATGCCACATGTTCAAGCTGACTGCTTACCAAACAATCTCTGTGTGAGGCACTATCTCTAATGCAACATATACTAAACACCTACTGTGTGTTCTAAAGTGACACCAAGTGCCATTCTAAGAGAGAACTGGATGTACTCAAGGCAGCAAGAGCAGAGAATATGGACAGATTTCACCTGGGATTAGGGGTTGTGGGACAAAGTTCTCAGAGTAATGTTTGAGAGATATTTTATGTTTCTAAGAAAATGTGACTATAGGGAAAATGTTTAGGGTAAACATGAGTAAAAAGAATATTTTGATATTATATATGTAATTTATTGATCTTTTATAAGGTGGATTTCACAAATAGATAAAATATTTCACAGCACAATCTGAACTTGATTATAAAACCACAAACATAAACATAAGATACCTTTTAAGTGTTAGTAATTTGTCTTCTATCAATACATACCTGATGAACAGATGCAATTATTATCTTCACTTTATTATGTAACTAGGGTAATAAATGAGAAATATATTGATAATACTAATACTAATAATATATATTAATTAATAGCATAATTGGGGGTGAAAATTGTGAATACTTTTTGTTTACCACTTTGAATTCTGTTACAGTTTTCCTAAGACAGTGGATAAAAATAATGCACTTTTATATACTTTTTAAAAGTGGTTGGTCAATGGGTCTCACATAGCAGTGTTGAAATAATTAAGTGAGAAGAGAATCATCTTCTTAGCAAATAAAATGATGCCAGAAAACTGGATATTCACATGCAAAGGAATGGAGTTAGACAGTTAACTCACACCATGTACAAAAAACAGCTCACAACAACTCAAAGACCTAAATTAAGAGTGAAAACTAAGACTCTTAGAAGAAAACATGGAGAAAAGTCATGACGTTGGATTTGGCTGTGGTTTCTTGGATTTGAAAACAAATGCAAGGACAGTAAGAGAAAAGAAAAACAGATAAATTGACCTTAACAAAACTAAAATTTGGGGTCATTAAATGATATTATTAAGACAGCAAAAGACTGTTTACAGAAAATGACATATAAGTATATATAGAGAGTTTTAGTCCCATGTTTTTCCTTTCCTTTTCCCCTCCCTCTTCTCTTCCCTTCCTCCCTTACCTCCTTTTTTCTTTCCTTCTTAGGTCATTACCAGGAATCAGCTTATGTGATTATGGAGGACTAGTTTCCAAATTTGTAGGATAAGTTGGTAGACTGGGGGCACAGGTAAGCCATGTAATCAGGAAGGAAAGGACCAAGACCAGGCATGGTGGCGCATGCCTATAGGTGGCAACCTAGAGAAGCCACGGCTGGGGCCAGGGATTGTGGTTCGAGTCCCACTGGGGGCAGGTAGTGAGACCTAGTTCCAAAAAAATATAGCTGGTCGTGGTGGCACATGCCTGTAATCCCAGCTATCTGGGATACTGAGACTGGAGATTGCTTGAGTCTATGGTACCCCGGGCAACGTGAGCCTGACAGGCAAAAATAGCAAAACCTAGTTTCAAGAAAAAGAAAAAAAGAATGGAAAGGGCCAGAATACTTGTCTCTGAATGGTCTCTGAAGACTGCACATATGCTAACAATCTATTACCCACCAAGGAAAGTTCTCCAAACAGAGCACTTGACGACAGAGGTTTAAAATTTTTTTTTAAATGTAAGAGCCAAAGAGATGGGTAGAAAGATGACCAATGACTGACCCTTAGGAACATACAGGGTCCTTCTGGCATAAGCACCCATCTTTCCTTTTTGTTTCTACTACAGCATTTGGAACAAAGAAGAAGGAGAAACCAGAGCCAGGACCACAGAGCTTTCTTCCCAGAACTGTGCTTGTGTGGCTGCCCATGCCATCCATGTCTCCAAATTTTCTGCATGGGGGGGGGGCAGGAGCCTACCGGAGAAAAATGCTGTGAAGTTTGTCCCAAGGCTGGGTTTGCTCTGTGAGTGTACTGCTTCTACTTAGCATGCATGTTTATTTGGAATGACTTGGGGTAAAGGCACTGCTAAGTAGTATCTCAGGAACATAAAAACTCCTTATAAGCCCCCACACTGCACTATGACCAGCCCTTGTTCAGGGAAGGGAACTGAGTAAATGCATGTTGTATGGACCAAAAGATGTAAACGAGTAGCTTATTAGAGTGACACACTGTGGTTTGCTTGGAACCAGGTGATTTTTCCAGCATGAGAACTTGGTGCTAAAACAGAGTTCCTAGCAAACTGAGTACATACCGCCCTTGCATGTATTTTATATTTTCTTCTTACTTTCTTAGTTTCCATTTTATTTATTTAAAATTTATCTATTTTTAACTGAACTAATATCTGGGTAACCCCATCTGGTACTACCACTGAAGTGCACATATCCAAAGCACCTATAGTCCACTGGCACAATGCATGGTGTTGCTTCTCTCTTTGTTCTTAACTCTTCCCCATCATCACCCTTCTTACTTCAGTTCTATAGTCAGTTTTCAAGGACTAGTTTTTAAGCTTGTCTTTAAGAGACTAAACTCTTACTTTAGTTGCTCATTATTCCACATATTAAAACACCATCTTTCTCTTCGTGATTTATCTCACTTAGAATTATCCTTCCTATTTTATTATATAAATAATTTATTTATATATATTTCACATCATTGAAATCCCTGGGGGTCCCCCACCACATCTCCTTCCTGGCCCCTCCAGCTGGTCCCTCCTTCCCCATTGTGTACTTTTGTTTGGTTGTTCATATATTGATGAAACCATTTAGTTTTTGTCTTTTTCTTTCTGACTTGTTTCTGGTAATATGATTTCTACTAAGTAAATCCATATTACCATAAAATCACCAAATTTGTCATTTTTAATTGATGAATAATATTTCATTATGTATATATAACACATCTTTTTCATCTGTTCCTCACACCATGTACAAAAACCAATTCAAAATGGGTAAAAGACTTAGAGGTCATACCTGAAACCATAACAGACATAGAGGAAAACTTGGGCAAAACCCTCCATGAATTATAATTCAGAAATCCCTTTCAGGACACATCTACAGATGACAAAAAATGAAGGATAACATAAACAGATGAGACTACATCAAACTAAAAACTTCTGTACAGCAAAAGAGACAACAGAAAAAAACAAAAAGAAGCCTAACTGAATGGGAAAAAATTTTTGCCCTCCACAAGAGTGATAAGGGTTTGATAACAAAGATCTGCAAAGAATGCACACAACTAAACACAAACAAAACAAGAAGCCCAATCAAAAAATGGAGAGAAGAATTAAAAAGACACTTCTCCAAAGAAGAAATACAAATGGCCAACAGGCATATGAAAAACTGCTCAACATCACTAGCAATCAGGGAAATGCAAATTAAAACCACACTGAGATACCACTTTACACCAGTAAGAATATCCCACATAAAAAAAAAAAAAACAGGCAACAAGCATTGAGGTCTCCTTTGGGTAGAATCCCAAGAGAGCAATTGCTGGGTCAAATGGTAGTTCCATTTTCATTAATTTGAGGGTCCTCCACACAACTTTCCATAGTGGTTGGACCAGTTTACATTCCCACCAGCAGTGTCAGAGTGTTCCATTCTCTCCACATCCTCACCAGCTCTTGTTGTTGCCTGTTTTTTTGGATGTGGGCCATTCTTACTGGTGTAAGGTGGTATCTCATTGTGGTTTTGATTTGTATTTCCCTGATTTCTAGTGATGTTGAGCATTTTTTCGTGTGCCTGTTGGCCATTTGTATTTCCTCTTTGGAGAAGTGGTTTTGTAACTCTTCTTCCCATTTTTTAAACTGGGTTTTCACTTTGTTTTTGTTAAGTTGTGTGAGTTCTTTATTTATCTTTGTTGTCAGACCCTTATCATCCTTGTGGAGGGCAAAAATTTTTCCCCACTCATTTGGATTTCTTTTAGTTTTCTCTTTTGCTGTACAGAAGCTTTTTTTAGTTATAATTGCAAAGACATAGAAGCAACCGAAATGTCCCAGAACAGATGAATGGATGAAAAAGATGTGGTATGTATACACAATGGAATATTATTCATCAATTAAAAGTGACAAATTGGATGATTTTATGATAGCATGGATGGACTTAGAAGAAATCTTATTAGCAGAAACAAGTCAAAAAGAAAAAGAGAGAAACCAAATGTTTTCACTTTTATATGGGGCATGGGAAAGATAAACAAAAAGTCATGAAGAAAAGTCAAAACAAGCTAGCAACCAAAGTAAAGTACACAACTCGGGGGGGGGGGGAGAGGCACAGAGTGGGAACAGTCAGGTAGGGTGGAGGGGTGAACCCCAGAGATCACAAAGATGTGAAATTTATATATAAATAAAGTATTTAATAAAAAAAAAACAGGCAACAACAAATGCTGGCGTGGATGCAGAGAGAAAGGAACACTCTTACACTGCTGGTGGATTGTAAACTGGTCCAGCCACTATGGAAAACAGTGTGGAGGACCCTCAAACTAATGAAAATGGAACTACCATTTGACCCAGGATCGCTCTTTTGGGAATCTACCCAAAGAGAAATCAATGTGGGTACAAAGGGACACCTGTGCTCAGATGTTTATTGCAGCACTAGTTATAATTGCAAGGACATGGAAACAACCCAAATATCCTTCCTACTTTATCCACTTAGCCATAAATGGCATGAATTTATTTTTCTTGATCATGGAATAATATTCTATTGTGTATTCTGACCACATCTTCTTGATCTACTCTTCTCTCCTGGGATACTTAGATTGTTTCTGTAATTTATCCATAGTAAATAACGTGGCAATAAACATTGACGTGCAAGTTTCCTTTTGAATAAGTGTTTTTGAATTTTGAGGATAGATACCTAGGAATATAATTACTGGGTAGAATGGCATGTCAATTTTTAAGATATACCATACTGCTTTCTGTAAGGGCTGGACCAGTCTGCATTCTAACTAGTAGTGCAGGAGGGTTCCTTTTTCTTGACAACCTAGCCAGCACTTGTTGTTTCTGCTCTTTTCCATATGGACCATTCTCCCAGATGTGAGATGGTAGCTCATTGTGGTCTTGGTTCACATTTCTCTAAAAATAAGTGACAATGAACATTTTTTCATGTGCCTTTTTGCAGTCTGGATGTCTTCTTTGGAGAAATGTGCTTAGTTCTTCTGTTTTGTTTTTGATTGGGTTGCTTTGTTTTTGTAAAGTTTTATGAGTCCTTTGTATATCTTTCATATCCGTCTTTTCTGGATGCATGGTTTGCAAATATTTTCCTCCATTCAAGGGTGACTTTTAATTTTAGCTTTGGTTTATTTTGCTATGCAGGTATATTTATGTTGTCATTCATTTTTTTTATTTGAGTAAGTTAAAATCATTTAAAAGTTTTGTCTTTTAAAAGTGTTCAGGTACATGTTTCATTGAACAACTTAGATTTGGTCACTTCTGGAACCTGTATTCACTAAGGGCCACAATTAACCATGGCTATTCATTGGCATCAGTCCCTGCAAGACACAGCATGTATCTTCATATACCCACCTGGCTACTTAAGTGACATATTATCTGTCTGGACCCTGAAGCAGGAGGCTACACATTAGATATATCTAAATTAGTCACAGATCTGAATAGGTTATTCTCTTAAGAGAATACCCAGGGGACCAGCAGATAGATGGGGAAAAAATGTTCATTATTGCTTTTAACAAAGGAAATGTAAGTTAAACACCACAATGAAATATCATCTCATACCCACGAGAATGATATATAGAAAAAGACCCCAACGACAAGTGCTGGAGAAGAATGCAACTATTGCAACTTTTGGTGGAAATGGAAACTGACATAGTCATTTTGAAAAGTGATTGGAACTTACCTTTAAAAGTTCCTGAAAATAGAAATACCATGATACCTACTCCCATATACTTATCCCAAAAACATGAAATCAATTCACAAATTTATATACTGCCATAAAATTTATTGTGGCACATTATTTACAATTGCCAGGACTCGGCAGCAACATAATTGCAGGCTGAATGAAGATGTGGTTTATCCACACAGTGGAATATAAGGATATAAGCTATAAGGAAAGACAAAATATTACCATTTGCAGAGAAATGGAAAGAAATTGAAGGAAAAATGTGTAATAAAACATGACAGAAAAATATAGGCACATATAGGACTTTTCATATGAGTAAAACAAGGAACACAATGGATGCATTGACAAAGCAAAATAATTATAAACAAGTGAACATTCAGAAATGAAATGATGTTTCTGAAGTTAAGACTAAGGGTACGGATCAAAGGACAATAGTAGGGGAAAAAAAGAAATGAAAGAAAGACTATTAAACAGCAGAGAAATAATAGACAAAATTTACTGTGATGACTTGTGTGTGATTCAGAAGAGATGAAATTACCCAAATTAATTTATAGTTTAGTCATTAAAGTAGACTTTTCTTATTGGAAACAAAAGCAAATACCTGAGTGACCTAAGCAATCCCAATTTTGGGCTATATGCCTAACTACCATATAAAAATCTTCAGGGGTAGAACTTTGGAGTCAACGAATTTTTTTATTGTAGTAAAGTACAAACAACATAAAATTCACTATTTTAACCATGTTAAGTATATAATTCAGTGACATTAAGTGCATTCACATTGTGCAACAATCACTAACATCATTCACAATACTTCTTCATCACTCCACAAACACACACTGTACCCATTAAACATAACTGCTCATCCTTTCCTCCTCCATTCATAGTAATCACTGACCCACTTAGTAACCAATGTTTCTGTGAATCTGTCTATTCTAGGTAGCAGACATGAGCAGAAACTTACACTATTTTTTTTTCATATCTTATTTTGTGTAGTAGGATATGTTGATAATTAATCCATGTTGTAGCATGAGTCCTTCCTTTTGAGGGCTACATAATAATCCTACCGTATGAATATGCCATATCTGCTTACCCAGTCATTGCTGATGGTCATTTGAGTTTTTTTCATATTCCAGTTACTGTGAAAATTGCTATATGGACACTGTTATACAAGAAAAGCTGTTTGAATACCTGCTTTCAGTTCTTTGGGGTAGCTAGGAGTGGAATTGCTGATATGTAGTAATTTCATGCTTCATAGTATCCATAATTTTAACCCAAGTGATTCCAGTGTACAGATGAGGCCATGAACTTCTCTGAACTTGTGGTCTCAGAAGAATCTGTTCCTTCTCATTTCAACAGTGGGGCAGGGTCAAGGAACAAGAGCGCTTTAGTTGGTTAGTTACAAAATAGGAATTTCAAAACAGCTTTTTAAGTTTTACTCAAATTGTACTGATTTGCTGTTCATTCACAATCGGTTTACAGAGATCTATAATTTGGGGAGTAAAGATTTGCACCCCAATATGTGCATCTATTTCAATCACCCCTCCACAAAACTCCCTCACCAATAGCCTATTCCTCCACCCTTCTATATCTTAGAAACCACTATATTTTCCAGTCTGTTATTTGTATTTTGTTTTGCCAGCTTGTTTTCTTACTTTAATTCCACAAGTGAGTGAAACCATCTGGTAACTCAGTTTATTGCTATTTCACTTAGTATAAGCATCTCAAGCTTTATCCGCATTGTTCTGAAAGATACTTTTTTAATAGCTGAGTAGTATTCCACTGGGTTTATGTATCACAACTTCTTTATTCAGTCATTTTTGATGGGTTTTCAGGTAGATACTATATCTTGGCTATTGTGAATAGTGCTACTATGAACATAGAGATACAGATATCTTTTTGAATTAGTGTTTTCATATCCTTTGGATAAATACATAAGAATGGAATTGCTAGAATATAAGATATTTCATTTTCATATTTTTAAAGGGCTCTCCCCAGTTTTTTCCATAGAGGCTGCCCCAATTTACTTTCTACCAACAGTAAATGATGGCTAAAAACAGTTTTAAAGGTACAGAGAATCTTCGTTTCCTCTCCTTCAACATTCTTTTGTAAGGAAAACAATCCTTACAGCCTTTTATTGGACCTTTCTATCAGTCTTCCAGGAGAGCTATCTTCAAAGAACATTTCAAATTTCATTATATATACAGCCTTAAGATATTAACTCAAACTGTAGAATTTTATAAAAATTTACTGAATTGGAAAATGACACGAAAATAATATCCACTGGTTTTCTTTATAATATCATCCAACTAAAGTGACACATTTTGGAGTAGCACAGTTATTAAAATGCAGTTTTGTGCTGGTATGAATGTCACATATTTAAAAGAAAAGTAATTTTACATGATTTGCTCTCTTATTTCTTTGTCCTAGTGATATCTGTGGATTCAGTGACTTCATCAAATGGTCTGTTCCTTCTACCATTCTACTTTAAATAAAGACTGGAAGCTTTGAGAATCCTTCTTCCCAGAGGGATTTATGAAATGTCAAAATGGTCACATCAGCCACTTGGATGAGCCTGGGAATGAAGTTTTAGTTTGGTCATGGGAACAGAAGGGGAATATTTCCTTGAAGTTCTTTCACCCTCCTTCCTGGTCTTTCTTCTTTGAAAACATTCCATTATGCTGTATCATCTTCCAAGAAGTAACATTCATAACCAACTCAAGTTTATCAGGGACATCATTTACATCTCTTTGTGTTCCAAGTGATAGTAAATCCAATTTAATTGACTTAAATACTAAAGGGAGGGATGAGTTAAAGCAATCTAAAAGAAAACTGGTAGGCTTCAGATAAAGCTTACCCCAGAAATTCAAGCAGTGTAGTCAAGTTTTCAACGCCCCTCTGTCTCTCTGTCCTACATCCATAGAGTTGACTTCATCTTCAGTGATCATCTGGCAGATCTAGACTCTCCTGAATTGCTAAGCATCCTTATACCCCATTTTCCTCAGGGGGCAATGAGGGTCTCTATTCAGGGGCCATCCCTGAAGCTAGGAGGGGCACCAGCCCCAGCCAATTATGTGAAAGAGAACAGGAAGGAGGTGTTTTGCCATGGAGCATTTAGCACTGTGTCCAGGAAAAGGAAGGAATCCATTCTGAGCAGCAAACATGTGTTTAGGTGTGTTCTGATGAACAGTGAGTAGAGGCTCAGATTTCCCTAGTTCTAGAACATTGCTATCCAACTGAACTTCTTGCTCTGATGAAAATGCTTATGTTTAGGTAATTACTATTACCTAACTCCATGTGACTACTGACTACTTGAAATGTGGCTCATGTTATTGAGGCATTGAAGTTTTAATATTACTTAAATGAAAATTTAAATAACCATATGTGACTAGGGCCTGCCATTTTGAACAGTGCAGTTCTAGAAACTTTCACTCCTTTAAAGCAATAAAAATGAGATTTGTTTATTTTGGCAGGCACATAATATTATTTATAGTACATAATGGAACTTTTTATCAACAAAATTCCATGCCTTTTTTTTTCTATTACATGCCAAAAAGTCATGTCCTTGTCATTCTGCACATTTTCAATTAATTATTTAGACCTAAATGCAAGACCTTTCTCTAGATTGGATTATCAGGGTATCTCCAGTCTTAGAGTTTTTTTAATTCTTTAATTCTATAATACATGCCTTGAACTAGGACAGATGGAAACTGGTGTCGGTAAATATTGACATCTTTCTCAAAATCTTAACTATTGCCATCTTAACTATTACAATCTTTATAGACAGCCATAAATTCTTTTCCCACCATGATCCCTCTGACTCATCCATTCTCCCCTTTCCTCTTACCATCAGAAACCTTAGTTTACAAATGACTGCTATTTTACAAAACTATTTTACTTTGTCAAATGGTCCACTATGTAAATGTACAATATTTGTCTTTGTCATTCTGACTTGCTTTACTACACATAATCCCCTTAAACTCCTGCCATTTTGCTGTAAATGGTGACATTTCATCTACTTAAACTTTTTTTATCCTGTCTATCCATGATATAAATTGTTCTGCCAACTTTATTTTGGTTTCTACCAGGAAAGGGTCAACAGTAGGACTTTAAAAAAACCTGGCAATTAGGAATAGTTTTGAAGAGTCGGTGACACTTCTGTAAGTACAGGTAGATTATTATGCACTTCTGTTTATGTGCTTTTGAAAAGGAAAACAGTCCAATACCATCATTAGATTTTCAGAGGTCAAAAGAATCATCAATACTTTATATCTGAAATTTATGTAATTATGAACCAAAGTTGCTTCAATAAAAAGTTACTTAAAAACAATATTAATTTACCTCTCTTATTGAATCAAGGCACAAACCTGTGACAGAGACCTTCCCCTTGCTGTTAACTGACCTCCAATTTAACGCCAGTGTTTTAAGGCCTTTCTGGTCACTTAGAAAGAGAGTGAACTTTGCTTGCTGTGGAGCTTTAGCTAATGTGTTCGTGCTACAATAGCTGCCTCCATTTAGGCAGCCACAAAAACTGAAAATTCTTTAAATTTTCACTTCATTCCTAAATCTGTGAACTGGAGTTCTTTCTCCAGCATCCTTATATAGATGTTTGTGTCTTCTGACTACCATTTAGAGTTGTTATGAACGAGAGGGTCACACTTATTAATCATTACCTAGTAGTTTCTAACAATTATTTACTCAGAACTCTAGACATATGTAGAATTGTAACTTTTTTTTCCAGTGCTCCCATTTGTGCTTTTCTGAGCTCAAATCCAAATAGATAATGAGAATCAGAAGAGTGGATAACAGTACATGCATTAAGATTGTCCTATGTGGTGACTGAGTCTGGAAAAATAATACTATTTTATCATAAATGATATCATTATATCAATACCCAATGGATATTTTTAGTACACATAATAAATGTCCAAACTTTATGTCAAATGTACCAACATGTCTTCAGACAGGGTGGCCACATCATAGATACCACCAAAATGCTTTCTAGAATGTCTGAGTACAAAACACTCTACTCTGGTATCAATAATCAAAGAAACTGTGGATTTATTTTCTCTGAAGGAAATAAAAAAGAGGCATTTCTCTTTATTTGTAGTGAGTCCAAGATGGCCATCCAAAATCCAGGGTCCAGAGCAACTAGAAACAGATGGCCAGTGTCAGGGACATGCCATCTTCGGTAGCCCAGTTCAAAACTCTGGTGTTGACATCTCCTCAGCTTTGACTTGCCTCTCCTTGTGAAGCTGTGTGAGAGACATTGTATTTGCAAAGCCTGGAGCAAGGAAGTTCCCACAAATGGGCATTCTTAGGGCAAAGTGATGAAAAAGAAGTAATCTTAGATGCCCACCTTCTAATATATGCCAGCCTTCTCTCAACAAATAACAGAACAGAAAGCAAATGTTAAGGATTATTAAATATTTGCTTCTTAATTTCCATTTTGAATCAAAAATCATGGGAGAAAATGATCTCACTTTATGATCCTTTTTCCCATGCAGTTGGAATGGGCAATCTGACATTTACTAGCTGGTAAAAGTAAGGTTTTTCTTTATGGCATTAAATATTCTTTTTCGTAATGGTGTTTTACTTCAGAAATGGCAAATAGATCATGATGTGACCTGCTTGAAAATGTTTCCAAAGGAGGTTTGAGAATTTAGAAAAGTCTCCTTATTATGTGATGGGTTGAAATCCCAATCAGGTCTGACACACTCTAAACTGACTTCACTCATCATTGTGGTAAGAGAAAGTTAAGTACATGGGGGAAAAGTCTAGGTGATTCCATTTCACATTCAGCAAAGTTGTTTCTCTAATGAATTCGATGAACATAACAAAGATCCATTGCTCCATTGGGCTTTTACATATTTCTTTTTCAATCATGTGTTTATTCACAAAATACTTAATAAATATTCACATTATATCAGGAATCAACTAGACCCTGTGGGCAACACAAACACAGCATCCTTATTCCCATTTAGAGTATTTCCTTGCCCTGAATGGGTTCAGATGTCAGGCTTTTTAAAAAGGTCAAACTGACAGTATTGCTATTTTGAAAGAAATACAGTTTCTACTCTCAGAGGGTATACAGTCTAGTAAAGAATGCAAATTTAAGTAAAAATATGACAAGTGTATGAATTTACAGTGAAGTGAAAGTTCTAACCTTGGTTAATAGCTTAAATCCCACTGAATTCATGTCCCTTCCTTCCTGTCAGACAACTAATATTCAATAAGAGTAAGCTCCTAGGCCAGGCACTGTGGCTCGTGTCTGTAAGCTTCAGCCTATGAAGCAGCCGGGCCTAGGGATCGCGGTTCGAGTCCCTCCTGGGGCCGGTAGCGAGACCGACCTAGTTCCAAAAAAATAGCTGGTATGGTGGCACGCACCTATAATCCCAGCTACCTGGGAAGCTGAGGCTGGGGATTGCTTGAGTCTGTGGTACCTCGGACAACTAGAGCCTGCAGTTCCACAGGCAAAAGTAGCGAGACCTAGTCTCAAAAAAACAAAAACAAACAAACAAAAAAAAACGAATAAGCTCCTAGCTTTCATCCTCACTGCATTTTATGTTTTCTCCCGCCTTATTTCACTCTCTTCCAAGTTATAAGCACTGATTGCAAACCTCCCACACCTAGCATTGTGTCTGAGCAGGAAGTGTTTATATAAGTCACAAAGTGAAAGAAGGACTAGAAGTCTCCCTGAAGATATTCTTGGAGCACCTGGTGCCGGAGGGTGGGTTTTCACTTTAGTTGCTCATGCTCTTTCCTTCTCAATTCAGAGTTCTACAAATGTCCAGGATTAGCAAGCAGAGAGTTGTCCCAATTTACTAGGGTTTGGAGGGTGACTGGACAATATTCCCAGGGAGGAAGGCAAGCTTGTGGCCAAAGCTCATCGACGTTCTTTGTACATTGTTTAAGACTAGAACTCACAGTCCACTGCATGGGGTGGCTTGCACTCCATCCCTCTTTCCAGGAACCACAGAGATGAAGTAAATGAGCCACAGAAACAGGGATTTCTTCCAGACTGGAGATATTACAATCCTTCTCTGAATATAAGAGTAGGCTTTAAAAGGCAGCATTCACTATTGAGGGGATAACTCTGAAGAGGCCTTGTGGTCATAATGGTTTTATGATTATTTTGGATCTCTGTAAAGACTCCTGTGTTTGGGTAACTGATTCCACACTGGAGAGATCACACAAACATTCCTTACCATTAGTCTGTGGCTTTGTTAGACAGAATTGAAAGAGCTCTGTGTCCATTCCATTCCCCAGTCATGCCCCAAATCTGTCATTCACATGACTGTGGATTCTTTCAGAATTAAACTCTGAGTCTTCTGTATTTTTTAAAAAAAAATCACATATGCAAAAACAGTCTGGAAGAAGCCTATGCTATGTGTTGAAAATAAAAGGCATTTAAGTCACGTTGCTCTACTTTAAAATATATGAGTGAGGAGCTGATCATTTTGCAGTTTGAATATACACAAACACACATGCATACACATATATACATGTAAGTACAAGCAAATAAACATATTGGAAAAATAGTTGCCCCTTTTTTCTAGTGTCAGTCAGTCCATCAGGAGATACTGACAGATCCCTTTATTCTTTGGGTGAAGTCTACACTCTGTGTGGAAGATAAAAGAAGTCTAAGGTAGGTCACTGACTTCCAAAAGTCTACAACAAAGAGTGATACTTTATATATATATTTATATATATATTTATAACATATTTTTTATGTTATATAAATTTTATATATATAAACATTATATTTATAACATATATATTTATATATATACACACACAGAGAGATATATACACACACATTCATAAGCAAGTTGGAGAAAACAAGGGTGATAAGAGATTCACTCAGTATTTACCTAGTATATATTATTTAGTAGATATGTCCTCATGCCAATACAGAATTCTTAATGCAATAAGCTATATAATAAGTAAATGTTTAATCTCAAGAGACATAAAATTGTATAAAGAAATAGTCAGTGTAGAAAATACAGCACTATAGGATACTCATGATGTCTTTGTAGAGGTTAGTCAGAAAAACCTGCTCTAAAGAAGTGACATTTGACATGACACTATGCAGAAACCCATGTGGGAAGTAGCTGTGAATGCAGATGATGCAGGACCCTGCAGATAACGGGAAAGAGTTTCACTTCCATTCTAAGTGAGATAGAAGAGACTTGCTAAAGACAGGCAAGGCCTATGATATGTCTCCAGTGATAAGAACAGGCTGCAGGAGATAAGCTTCAGTAGATCAGGGAGAGGTGAGTGGTGATGAATGATGATGATGGTTTGAAGCAAGGGTTGCAGTAGGGGTGATAAGAAGCGGCTGCATGATGGAAATGTGTGAAAGGCATACATAGCAGGAATTGTGATCAGAAGTGAGATGTCAGAGAAGGGAAGGACTCAGGATGACACCAGTTCTTAGATCTTCGTAACCAGAAGCATTGGTTGAAATAATTACCCAAAGGCTAACTTGTTGAGATGATGCTATCATCCTGATGCAGAACTCTACTTTCCACTAGACTGGCTGAGATTTGAAAGACTGACAACCCAATAGTGGTGCAGATGTGTAAAACTAGACTTCTGCTTTGCTTATGGGAGTGCAAAATGGTATAATCACTTTGGAAATCAGTCCTGCAGTTTCTTAAAAAGCTAAACTTACCCCACTTATGACCCAGCAATTAATTCATATGCATGTAATAAAGAAAAATAAAAACACATGCTTCAAAAAGATGTATAAAAGATGTTTGTAGAAGCTTTGCTTTTAATAGTCCCAGGCAGATGACAACCCAAATTTCCATTGACAGGAGGATGGGGGAAAATATGATATAATTATAAAATAGAATGTTACTCAGCAATCTAAAGGAATGAACCACTGTTACACGTAACAATGCCAGTAAATCCTCAAAATGGTTTTCTGAGCAAAAGAAATCCAGATACAAAAAGAATATCTATTGATTGACTCCATTTAGCTGAAGTTCTAGAACAGGCAAAGCTCATCTATGTTGATTGCTCAGAAGAGAGTGTGTCTGGGGTGGTGGGGCAGTGGGAGAGAAGGCTATAAATAAAGCATGATGCGTTTTTTGTGTCTTGATACATATATGGTTCTATCAGTGATGTGTTTGTTAGAATTGATCAAACTTGTACAACTACATGTATACTTCATTTCATGGGCTGTTGATAGTATCTCAAGCAAAGATATTTACATAAAAAGGAAAAATAGTTAAACAGCTTGTACTTATAAAAATAAAACTATAGATACATGCTATTTATATACAAAAACTGCAAAAATCTATTCCTATTGACATAATGCATGTATGTGTACAATTAAAGCAGTATGACTATATTATAAGAATTTTGGAACTAACTGCAGCACCTTGTTTCGGTTCCATGACAGCCTTTCACAAAGAGACTTATTTTTGCCTTGCCCTGTTTCACACACAAAGTAGTCGAGGGCTGGAGAGCAGCAAGGCTGACTGGGACTACTGCTATTGAGCAGTAGACTGGAGCTTGAACTCACATCAGATCCGTTCTGCATGTGTCCCCTGAAGCGCTGCATTCAATTTCTCTCCCACAGCAAGGTCAGAGGCCCTCGTAGGAATCCCTTGGGTCTCTTTGGACCCCAGGCAGTTTCTCCAAACACTGGCCTGTATCCATGTTTGCTTTCTCCTCTCACCCTCTGATTTCTATTTCACCCTATTTCAACCTTCCTTCCCTTCAGACTGATCTTTCATTTAGAGTATCTGCTTGGCATTTACCTTTGATTTTAGGTTTGTATGTTGTCTGTGATGAACTAAGGCCTTCAGGCTACTCTAGCAATGCAAAATACTCAGGCACTCTGAACCTTCAGTCTAGAAGCCTAGGCCTCTAGGAACCAGGGGCTTTTGCAAGGTAGGTAATTTCTCACCTTATAACTGAAACCTAGGTCCACCCTATGTGGAAATGCATAACAAGTCTCTTTGATTAATTCTTCTGATGATGTTAGACCTCTCCTTCCTTTCTATCAAGAAACTAAAATTTTTTTTAACCCTAAAGATGAAGGTAATTTTACTCTTCACCAATATAAAATTCAAATATGTGACTACTCTGAAGAAATAAAGGTGCCCCCATGTTCATTGCAGCTTTATTTACAATAGTCAAGGGCTAGACACAACCTACATACCCTTGTGCAGAAGAGTGGATGCAGAAGATATTGTCTAGGTGCACAATGGAATACTACTCTGATCTTTTTTAAGAAATAAAACCTTGCTGTTTGCAACAACAGGAACAGACCTAAAGAGTATTATGGTAGTGAAATAAGTCAGGCAAAGACAAACACGACATGCTTTCACTCATATGTGGCACATAGAGAAACAAAATAAATGAATGAATTAATAAAAGCAAAAATAAAATTTTGGACAAAGAAAAGAAATCAAGTGTTCTTTTTAAACTAGTGGTGGAGTTTCTTTTTCTGGGGAAAAACACATTGCAACTTCTCTCTGAACTAAATAAAGTCTTTCTTCTTGAATGTATAGTATTTGTGTTTTGGTAAGTGTTTAATAAAGCAATTGAAAAATTATGTTTAAAAATTCAAATATATTAGATCTTATGAAAAGTAATCTTTATCGGAGTTTTAAAAATCTGACTTAATAGATTCTGAAAGTTCAATCACTATATATTTTCCAAAATTCAAAAATGAGTCCAAAAGCTAAGGCTAGATCTGGCAAGAAAACAAGAGAAATAAGTAATAGGTTAGAATGTAAAACAAACAACCTTTCAGCAAGCTATGCCTTTTAACCCCGGGAAATACACTGGTGCCTTGGAGAACACAGGTCAATGTATCGGTCTTCCACTTTATTAAATTATTAGTATTAAAAAATAACTCTGAGCAAGCAACAAAACACAGCACAGTGCTTTCTACAAATAAAATTTAATTTGCTATCTCAAGAGCTTCTGGCTTTTATCGCCAAAGATTGGAGTATGGTATTTTCAGGGAGAAAGTATTTTTTTATCTAGTTTGGAGGAAACATGGCCAACATTAGTTCCAAATATTTTATTTCAAACATAAAGCACAGAACCAATACTAATAAACAACAGACTCTTATGCCAACATTGGTGCATGTTTTTGTTATTGCATTATATTCCATGAGAGTTATTGTGCATAATTAAATAGAAAAAAAAAAAAACCCTTGAACTTGGAATTATAAAACCGTCACCACAAACCAACAATTCCACTTGATGTGTATTAAGTCATTAAATTTATTATAAAAAAAAGGAGGAGGGAAAAATCTTTTCCTTGTATATCATTAAAAATGCATGAGGGCTGAAAGCATAGCAAACAGCCCACACATTTGCTCAGGGAACTACTGCAGAAGGAGGCAGTGCAGTTCAGAACAGAAAAAGAGGTTTTCTTGAAATCAGAATGACTGCCACATGGGCTGCTGGGAAGAAAGGACGTATTATGAGACTATCAAGCAGATCCCAGTGTCCTCATTAAGGAATGTGTGGAGGGGCTCTGGCCAGGGTCTAAGGAGTCTCACCATTGAGCAATTCATGAAAATCAACTGCAATGCAATCTGCAAAAGGCAGGAAGATCCAGCAAACACATGTTGAATAGGCCCTGGCTTCTAGACAATGGTCAGCAGATACTACATAGATGAGATAGTGATTTTTCAGCCAATAACGTAAACATCAGAGAGTCAGTCTGTTCACTCTGCAGGACTACACACATTCCCACGTACATGCACTCACATGCCCTCACATACACATTCACACATGCATATATAATCCAGTCTGTGTCAGAATTATGAGTGTGCTGGGAGAAGTTTTTCTTTTCTTTCTAAAAGAGTAACAGTTGTTCAATTATTTTTTCATTGTTTACATATATTTTTTTCTTTACATTGTTGTCTACCCCAAAGTTCTCCCACTACTGCATCACCCATGAACTGTCATCCTATGCTCATCCCTTCCCTAATTCACCCTCCCAACTCCCCTCCCCCTTTGCTTTATGCTTTTGTTCTATTGTCAGTTTAACTCTTTCTTGTCCTTTTGTTTTCTCTATATCCCAAATATAAGTAAGAACATCCTGTATTTCTTTTTTTTTTCATTATGACTTATTTCCATGAGCATGATTCCTAATAGTTCCATCCATGTTGCCACAAATGACATGTTTGTCTTTTTGATTGCTGAATAATATTCCACTGTGTAAATAGACCAAAACTTTTTGATCCATTCAACTGTTTGGGGGCATTTGAGTTGTTACCATATCCTGGCTATTATACATAGTACTGCAAAGAACGTAAGAGTGCAGGTTTCCTTATAAATTAGTGTTTTGGCATCCTTTGGATAGATTCCCAGAACTAGAATTATTATTGAGTCAAATGGTAGTCTCATTTTCAATAGCTTGAGTGGGGGTCCTCCAAACAGTTTTCCATAGTGGCTGGACCAGTTTGCATCCCCACCAGTAGTGTAAAAGTGTTCCTTTTTCTCCACATTCAGGCCAGCTCTTGTTGTTGCCCATTTTCTTGATATGGACTATTCTTACCAGTGTGAGGTGGTATCTCATTGTGGTTTTGATTGCATTTCCTTGATTATACATGATGCAAAAGGCTTGAAGATGCTAACAATTGTCTTATGTATTTTGGTGCTCCTTCATTTGGTGCATATATATTGATGAGTGTTATGTTGTCCTGTTTTATTGATATCTTAATCACTATATAGTGGCAATCTGTAGCTCTTATAACCTTTTATAGTTGGAAGTCTATTTTATCTGATATAAGTATGGTTTTACTTTCTTTCTTTGGTGGTCTATTTGTTGTAGATTTTTTTTTCCAGCCCTTTGCTTTCAATCTATGTTTATCTTTAGCAGTTAAGTGTATTTCCTGGACATAGTAGAGAGCAGAGGTCTGTTTTCTGATCCAATATGTTACTCTGTGCCTTTTCATTGATGAGTTTAGTCCATTAACATTTAGGATGATTATTTATATGTAAGAGTTTGTACTTGTCATTTTGTTCATCTTCTTTTTGTGTGTATGGTTCCATTCACCTTATTACATCCTTCCTGTTCCTCTGTTGGTTTAAATTTTAAGACTTCTTGTAATATTTCTTGAAGGGGGGGAGGGTCCAGCAGTAGTGAATTTTTAAAGATTTTATTTGAAAATATTCATATTTTTCCCTCATAGATGAAAGAGAACTTCACAATAATGTATTCTTACCTGGCATGTTTTGTCTTGAAGTTTGTTGAATATGTCCCTCCATCCTTCTCTTGCCTAGAGTGTTTCTTTTGAGAAGTCTTGAGAGCCTGATTTGTTTTTCTCTACAGGTTATGTGTTTCCTACCTCTCACCAGCTTCATTATGGTTTCTTTGTCTTAGAGTTTTGGGTGCTTTACTACAATGTGTCTTGTTGTGGCTTTCATTTCATTATAGTAGTTTGATGTTCTTCTAACATTTTTTGTATGTCTATTATCATTTTTTTCTTCAAATTTGGGAAGTTCTCTTCAATTATTTCCCTGAATATTTTCTCAGTTCCTTTCTTTCTCCTTTCCTGGAACCCCTATTACTCTTATGTTTACTTTTCTTATTTGCCAGATATTTCTTGTAGTGTTTTTTTTTTCCTTTGCACCTCTCTTTTGCACTTTTCTTTATCTCTTCTTTTCATTTTGGATTCTTTTCACATCCGAATCTTTGAGAGTACACTTAGTTCTTTCATTTCTTCTTTCTTTGTAGCTTTTCTTTAGTTCCTCCATTGATCTGTTAACATCTGCCATTTTTTTAAACATTCATTTTCATTCCTCAGTTTCTTGATTATATTTTTCATGTCATCCTTTTCTTTCTTCTTTATCTTTTTTATTAGATCTCTCAGTGTTTTCATCTTAACAGTTCTGAATTCTTTTTCAGTCAAGTCAACATATTCTTTTGTGTCTGTGTTGTTAATTTCAGTAGGTTGACTTTCTATGGTGTATTATTACCTGGAGTGTTTGCTTGATTGTTTGTGATTTTCTTCCTTCCCATACTTTGATTTTGGATCTATTCTGCCCATGATACACCTCTACCGCCGATGCTGGAGGGCATGATTTCTTGGAAGTCTTTCTGGATCATGGGTATATCTGTCTAGGGTCTGTACTAATATAGCTGTTGTGCAGGGGTAATGGTATATGTCCCTGACACTCCCTCTTCAGCTCCTGCTGACTGGACCCCTGATGATGGCAGGCAGAACTTCTGATCACCACTATCTGGATATTTTTGGCCACTAGTCTTGGCTAGTGGAAATTCCTGTGGTTTTCACATGGACTTTTGACTGCCAGGTGGTTGATGCCAGTGAGTCAGGCTTCTAGGTACTGTTGCAGTATCCTGAGGAATGTTTTGGCAGCTGGAGCTCGGGTGTGTGGTTTACCTGAAGTTCCTGTCTTGCACTCTTCTACTGTGGCAAGTGCTGATATGAGTTATGATTTGTCCCAGGAGTTCTTGTTTGCTCAACTCTCACTGTGTATAATAGGGACCCTAGACCTTAGCCTGCAGTAGTCTGGGTTGCCCATTGTAGCACAAGGCAGTGGTCAGTAACCTATGAAGTGCCTGCTGGCTGTGTGGAGTGAACTTTTGTGTTAGGTCCCTCTATGTTGTGGCCCTCTGGGTGGAGCCTTTGGGCTGAATGTGGTGCTTCTCTCAGGATCTGCTGTTTCTTTCAAAGTTGTCACTCCTGGTGAGAGGGAGAAAAGACAGAAGACTAAAAATGAGAACAACAATGGAAAGATAGTGATAAAATGTGAAAGAAAAAGAAGAAAAAGAAAGAGAAGGGAAAAAAAGAAATGGAGAACCAAGAGAAATATAAAGAATAAAAAGAAAACTAAAAAGAAGAAAACAAAAAGGGGTGGAGAGAAGACAGAAGAAAGAAACAAGCAAATATTAAAAATAAAAAATAGCAACAACTAACAAGTAGAACAGGTAAACATAAAAAAGTGAAAAACAGACAAACAAAACAAGGGTTTGCTAATCTTCGTGTAAGGCCAGCTAAATTGTCCTGGTCACTCCAATAGCTGGTTGTTTGGGGGGAAGAGAAAGACTCTCCCCTGCCCAGCTACCTTCACAAAGCTAAACTGTCTCAAATACTCCTGGGGTGGCTGTATGGGGATGGGTTTTCCACTTGCTTCCAGAGTTGGCTGAGAGCATGGCCAGAGTTTCTCACCTGAAGTTGTCAGCAGTGATGGCTGCAGCTGTGACAGTTACTACCCTGATTGTGATCAAAACAGTAGTGGGCAGCCTCAGTCACCCAATTTCCCCCCAGTTCCCTGCAGGACTGCAGGGCCCCAGTTGGGATCAGCATGCATCAGGGTTCCTTAACTGTCTCAGGCTCTCCAGGAGGCAGCTTCATTTAGGCGGGGGGGGGCGGGAGCAGGGGTTGGGATGGTGACTGCAAAGGAGAATCTCTGCTCCTGGAGTCAACTGGAAGCGTGAGGCATGAGCTTCTCACCTGTGTGCTGCCACAGTGATGGCGGTGGCAATAATGGCTCAGGCAGTTCAGCCCCTAATGTCCTCTAGTGATTTCTGAGTACCCAGCTGGGGTCAGCTGGTGTGAGTGTTGGTGCTGATGGCA
Source organism: Uropsilus gracilis (assembly GCA_004024945.1). Lineage (NCBI taxonomy): Eukaryota > Metazoa > Chordata > Mammalia > Eulipotyphla > Talpidae > Uropsilus > Uropsilus gracilis. The sequence goes on from PVHY01015349.1 coordinate 26,554, forward strand.
CAAGTGGTGCTGGCTGAGGTTTCAACTTGTTGTGAGGATTCCCTCCAGCAGTGTGCAATTGGTCAAGATGGCCCCCGACTCTGGGTGAGTCACACTTCTCTATGTGGGCTGATACCTGAGGATCATCCCTTTCCATCTCTTGGTCTTACTGGGGGTCCTCTGGTGACTGGTTGCATAATTCCAAGCATCTTCAGGGGTTTCTATCAATCTTTTCTTTTTTAACACAATTTTTCAGGAGAGTGATTGTTTTCATTCTATTCCGTCATGTTGTGGGCCCTCTCAGAGTTGAGAGTCAATCTTCTATCTCACATTTCCTAAAAGTTATTCCCTAGAAGCTCTCTGCTATAACCCTGTGGATATCTGTGATCATTAGAGAAGACTCTTAATGTGAGTATCTGCAAGGCATTAATGTAACTGAAGGAAGAACAGAGAAGGGGAGCAAAGTGGTGAGGTACAGATACTCACAAAACTGACTTAGATAAAAGTGTATCTTTCCTGATGGTACAGTCAAGGTTATTTGGAAACAGTTCAATCCTACCACTTAGGGACCCACATTGAAAAGTGGGGTGTAGGAACTCCTCCCCTACCTCTTGCAGTGTCATTTAACCCACTGGAATATGTAAAGAGAATACATTTCTATTTACTTATCTATTTTCTCTGGGGTTTACAGAGAAAACCCCATTTTTATCCCTGTTTTTCTTATCCTTTTCTAGCTTTTTCCCTTTTGCTGATAATGGAGCTTCTCTTTAGTAATTAAGCTTGTCTGTGGTATCAATGCCATGGCTTGGTGCTAGCCCCCATTGCACATGCTCTCCCATTTAACAGTCTCTTTCTCTTAATTTTTTTTTTTTTTAATTTTAAGGAAACTTATTGGTCTCATTCAGGTTGCTGATTTTCTCCTGGCTCAGTCAATATTGGACAGAAGTATTGGTTCATCTTTCCAATTATCAAGGTGTCAACAGAGTCCTTAAAAAAAGAATGAAACACAGTGAGCAAAATGACTAGAGCATCCACAGTCATATCAACTCTAAGATCAACTCTTGTACTGTCAGGATTGAACAGGGAGGAAATACATGCTTTCATGGGTTTGTAAACCTATACTACTTAAATAATTGTTGGAGCTCTCCAATCCTAAAATGAATATAGTATTCTCATATCAACTTTTTTCAAATTGAGATGTAGATGACAACATGTGCATTGAATGCAGTGTCTCCCCTCCCCACACATACACATAATAGCTGCTGTTAAATTGATGAGGTATCATAAACTGAAGTTTCCCCAAGAATTGAGAAAAATGAAAACCTAGATTCTACTGGCTCATAATTTTGTCAAAAGTTGAAAATGAAATCTATTCATATAAAATTACCATTAAGCACCATTTCCCTAATTATCTTGTTTTTGTCTCACTTTCATTTGAAAGATAACAATTTCATCATTTCAACAGGTAATTCCCCAGTTCTATAATGTTACCCCATTCAATGATATCACACCTAAACCATCTCTCCCAAGATTAACTCATTATTCCAATTAAAGTCCTTGATATAAGTCACAGACATGCCCTTATTTGTGACAGAGCCATAAAAAACGTGTTGCTTTAATTCCTCCTATAAATCAGTTTCCCTATTCCATTCCCTTAATTATGTGCTGTTTTTCTCTGGAATCACTCCAATGTCTAGGATTTTTGTTGTTGTTTTACCTAGAAGTGATTCCAAAATTTAAGTATCAAATGCCAAGATAGTCTAACAAATCACCCTTCCTCTTTTATAATGTTTTCTACAAACAGTCCCAGCAAAGATTTTTCCTCTTGCTGAATGATTCAACAACAAAGAAATAACCTGCCTCCTAGTTTCATCCAGGCTGATTGCATATAGAGCATTTTTCTACCAATAAAGATTGGTCATTTTGTAATTACTTAACACAGAAAATGAAGCCCCCACTTGTATTTCTGATGGTGTTTATTTTTATTAATTTCTAACTCTGAAGTTATTTGTTTAGCCTGGTAGTTAGCAACAGATGGTATAAACTAGTATTATCAGGAAGTTGGGTGAAAAGATACGAAAACCACTGCACCCAGTGTAGTTTTAGTTCAGGTTGTGGCATTGATGTAGTAAATAACTTAGGAAAAAGCTGATATCTCTGGTCTATCTAATAAGTGGTTAAGAAGATGAGAAAGATGAGATGATTCCTAAAATTCCATCAACTCTACCATTTCACAGTATAATTTCTTGGTAGTCTGGTGAATAATGTTCTGACTTCTCACGGGCACAAATTCATACTAAATTCTGGATTCTCACTGGTAATAACTCGCCAATCCTATATCCATAGTCCATATACTGCATATATCAGGAAAAGAACATCCCGGTGTTTTCAAAATCTGAGTCACCACCAAGTATGCAAACAAGCACACATGCACACCCACATGCACATGCACACACCCACACTCAGGTGCAAATATACATTTTACTTTGGAATTGAACCTTTATGCAATCCATAAGAGTTCAGCTCTTCATTATAATTTTTCTGATGCATAGACAAGAGAAAAAGAAATGTCTTTCACTCTGATAAGAGTGTCATCTCTGGTAATCTAAAAAAGTAATTATTTATCTGAATGGTATTGCTATTTTTGATTAATCTGATTATAAGAGCTAGTTGGCATGCCATAAATGCTCCTTATTAAAACATGGCCTGTTTTGAGGTCCTTTGTGTGTTTTTATGTTAGGATATTCTTCCTTAAGCTTAGTTCCTATACTTGGACTGAATTATTATGTGGTCTCTTCCTGGTTTTGAAGCTCGGAACCCAATGTGTCTGGCTTCTGGGTTAATTTGAGATCACAATTCTGCTTACTAAATGGAGAAATAGATTCTAAATACCAAGTAAGCATGATAGCAACTCCGTTCATCTCCTCCGGACAGTCATGCTGACCTGCTGAATCCAAGAGTGTGTGCAATGCTCAGATTCCTGGAGAAATCCCTCACTGGCCTTTTGTCAATAGCTATTTTTGCAAAGTCTTCATTACTTTCTAATTGACCAAATTTATCTTCTTTATTTTGCTCAGTAAACACAAGTTTAGAAGCAACCTCAACTTTTCTAGTAACTTTCTTCTTCCAGATCTGCCCTCATTCCTAAAGAGGTTTTCATTCTATCCTCAGCATCTATACCTACCTACTAGAGCTAATGGATTTTGAGAAATCACCAATAACTAAATGCCTAGCTTTATAAACCTGACTGTGAATAATGACTCCCTTCCTTCAAGTATAATATACAGGGAATAACTTGCCTGAATTAGCAGGAACTCAGTCCATCTATTTCTTAAACAAATTTCCCCCTTGTTCTAGACTTTGATGATAAAGTTATGCTTGGTCATTCTTGCAATGGAGCCAGAACTCTGATGTGCCTTTCTGAGCCCAAAGAACTCTCCTGTTATAAAGTGCTGATTATTCCAGAACAAACTACTCTGTAGGGTTGAAGGTGGTCTCTCCTTGCAAATGTGGCTACTTTGGTTCACTCCATGGCAAAACTGTTGTTTTTATGAATTGTGTTGTGTTGTGTGTGTGTGTGTGTGTGTGAGGGTTGTACAACAGTCAGAGTCCTGTGTCCCTTGAGTCAAGATGGACTATATCCTTTATCATTTAATAGGGGCTCAAGTCATATATCCATGCATATTCACCCCCAAACTACCCTTTTCAGGAGTCTCAAAACCTCTCCTGCACCAAAAGACAGCTTATTCAGGCTACTCAGGAGATTCAGGCAGTTTAAATTACAGGAAGCAGGAGGAAGAGCTCAGTCTTGACTGTCTGAGAATGTCCCTAGATTCTGATGCGAATTTCCTACCCCTTCATGTGTTTCTTTGACCAGACACCTCAGCATACATTCATAAAAGCATTTTGCTAACAGTTTTTCAGTCTTTCCCTCCATTCATGCCTGGTTGACTTTTTTAACTGTTTGCTTGACCTGTCAACTTGCCCCAACAGCAACAGTGCCAGGGAGTGGGGAGTGTTTTTCATTCAACAAACTGCTTTTAATGGCTTGGCCAGTCAAGCAAATGAAAAGAAGTTGTAATGTGTTTTTAAAAAATTAAACTATTTTTGGCACTTAAGTCAGGGGTTTGATGAACTCTAACTGAATTTTACAAGCAAAAGTTTAAAATGTTTCTTAACTCTCATCCCATTTCTATGCATGAACCACAGACCAAGTCAACCATTAACTTCTAGGTCTCAATATGTCAGTTTTCACATCTGCTACTTGGGCATAAAATCTGATGTTCCCACTTGGTGCTGAAGATCGAACCTTTGAATAGAGAGGGACCCAGGGAACCTTACCCTTTGATTTTGTCTCTTATGACAAAGTCTTGATCTTGAGAAAATTACTTTCTTTAAGCCTCAAGCCTCAAATGTGAAATGAATAAGTTAATAGAATTTTCATAACAAATCCTTTGTGAGAAAAAAAATGGATGTGTGAAATACCATAGTTAAAATACATGGTAATAAAAACTAATATTTATATAATAATCTATAAGTAAATCCCTCACCTAAGAGTCTCTTAGATGATCACATTCAAAGGTACCAGTTGTTGTTGTTATTATTGTTATTATTATTATTACTCATCTAAATTATCTAATTCTCACAAACATTTGCTCCTTACTCAATGACAAAGACTTTTAGTGGAGACAGAGATTACCAAGATAACATCCCACAACTAGTTTATTTTCAAAGTGAAAGACTGAGATAAAGACTCAGAAAGCATGCAGAGAGGTGAGAAGTTCATGAGAACCTACAAAATGATATGGAGGCATAAAGCAAGGAGAGATCACTTCCCTAGAGGCACATTATTATCAGGAAATATCTAATTTGGGCTTGTTTAAAAAGGCAATGGTTAAAAAAGAAGAAGAAGAAGAAATCAACACCAGTCATAACAGTTAACATGTGCAGGCATGTTATTAATATTATCTCATTTTATATTCCAAACAATCCCCTGAATTGGGTATTATTCTCATCCCATGTTTTATGCACAAATCTGAGAGAGGGAAATAACTTGACCAAGATGGTATATTTTTAATGTTGAGTCAGGACTTGAATCCAAAGCCTTAGTTCCCAGTCACCATGGAAATACTGCTTTCAGGGCTTTGGGAAGGATAACATCCCAACCAGCAGGACATGCCTACGTATACACAGGAATGGGATATAACTACACTGTGACCTCAGAAACTGGAGACAGAAGATTTGGGGTAGAACCCAAGGATGAGAGTATCTGCTGATGTGCCTTCCTGGAAAGAGACAAACTTGAGAAACATTAAAGTGGCAAAAGTTACATAGTCAAAGATAGACTTATGGAAATTAATTTGGAAAGAGACTTCACTAAGGCAAAATAGACAAAACTTAGTGACTAGTTGGATCCAGTAAGGTGAATATGAAGGAGGGGCTGAAAATGACTGCTAAATTCTCATCAAGACAATGTAAAGGAAAACAACTTGATAGTTGTTAAAGTGTCCAACACAAGTAAGATTTTGCTTTTGACCTGGGCTCTTCACATGATGCATAAAGACTGAGATTTTCTATACTTTTTTTCTTAATAAAGAATGTTATGGTAAGAACTGGGAACACTCTTTCTGGAAGGCATATGCCTATGCAACTTCCTTAGTCATGAGTCTAGCACACATTATGGTGACTGCTTCTGCATCCTTGCCAGGAAGGGGAATAGAGGTAAACTAGACATGCATGGGCTAGAAACTAGAGTTTAAAACCTGTCCTTATCTCCACCAATATATAAGGCTATGGGTCATGTAACTGAAGTCTGTGTACCAATTATTTCATGTAATGCTCTTAACCGTATGAAGCAAGCATGGGTAAGCCCATTTTACAGATTTACCAAACTGAGTTTTAGAGAAGTTAAGTAACTTAGCAGTGGTAGAACTGGGGTTTGAACTCAGATCTGTCAAACTCAAAGTTTGGAGACTATCAGGTCATTGAAATCTCCAAAAAAAGAAAAAGAAAAACCTACCATTAATTTCTCTATACTGGGGAGAATCTCTATTATAAATATTGAAGCATTGTATGTATGCTTCCTCCTCAGGTGACCTTTCAGTTCTTAACCTTTTAACACGGGAGTTTCCAGAGCAATTTTCCCAAACATTTTAGGTTTTGCTGAAAAGGGCTTGCGCATAATCCCAACCCCTGGCCAGTTTTTAATGATATTATTTCACACCGTATGCATTGAGGTTGGCCTGAGTCAGCCATTTTTCTCATTTTTGATTTTTTTTCTCCCCCTGCCCCCTTCTTTTCCAGTCAATATTCATTTTAAATGCAAGAAGTCAGTCTCCTTTTTAGCTGACCAGGCGGGTTGTTCACAACTTTCAGGTGCTTAACTGACAAGTGTCTACTTAGGTATAGGGCTGACTCTAAACAAGTCTTCTGAAATATTCAAGGGAAAACAGGCAGAAAGCCAGCAATCTGCTGAGCAAAGGATGTGGAGATCATCAAGGCTAAAGTGATCCCCATGTGCTGTTCTGACAAAAGTCCCTGGTTTAGGAAAGGTGGGATTGACCACCTCCAAGCATCCCAGCTTCAGACCCTGGACCCTCGTTCCTGATTATTTCCTACAGTGAAAAGCATCTGCTTACTTAGCATTTGTGCCTGCTTCTGGATACTACAACTCCTCCAGCTTCCACTACTACTTCCTTTCTCTTGTGGTGCATTCTTAAACTCTCTATGTCTGGGCAAGAGGCCAACCTGGAGGTACTGCAATTCTGGCTGCAGGTTAGAATCACCTGAGGATTTACAAAGGTGCCAGTACTTTAGCCAAACACAGAATACTTAAAGCAGTGTCCATGTAGGTGGGTCCTGGATACTGCATTCATTGCACAGTGTGCTAGTGGGGAGATTTGAGGATGATCTTTCCATTTGAGTTTGAAATTTTTCTCCTGGTACGACTGTTGGAAGAGAAGGGCCCCACAGGTCATGTGCCTTCTCATCACAGGTTTGTGACCCTTGTCCCATCTTATAGATTTTTGTTTTTCAGTAGAGTGATGCTGTAATGGCAGCTCTGGGGTCAGATGACCTCACACTCTCACCCCACCATCCATTCATATATGACCTCAGCAGATCTGTCTTTCTAAGTCTCAGGTACTTAATTTGCATAATTTTTTGAAGCAGAGTAACAATGCACCTGTCTTTATGAAAGAATATCAAAGAATTCTTTGAAAGGTATCAAAGAATTCTTAACTACCTTTATTATTTATCATTACTAATCATTATCTTGGACAAATTTCTCCCATGTCTCCTTAAGTGTGAAATACAGTGTTAGGGGTCACGTGTAGAATGAAGAAGAGATTGAGACAGAAGAGAATGATAGTGATCTATGAGGTTAGTCCACAGAACGGGGGGATCCTGGGAAGCATGTCTAGGTCCAACTTTAATGAAGTTGCGATGTTTTTTTATATACCCCAGTAAGGAAATGTTACAATGATGAGGAAGTAACAAAGCATACGTGACGTGCAGCAGACAGGGTGCAGTGATGCATGATAACAGGAGAATTTACCTTTGGGGGCAATAGCCATTACTAATACTAATAGATCATATGTGTCTTGGGACATTCCATAGAGGTTAGGAAGCTGGGTTACAGGTGAGAGATGAGCTATCGACCACCCTCTAGTGTGCCAGAGTGGGCTAGAGAGACAGGAGGTGTTTCTCTTATTTGAAGCTCCATCTCTCTACCTGCTTTTATGTCCCACAATACAGGGGTGAGTTAGTGGTATTTAAGATACTGTTAAATGTCCTTGAATTCTGGATGAACCTCTTCAGACATCGTTCAAATGAAATAAAAAGTGGTGTAACACCGGTATGCTGCTTTACAATTCACAACTCTGATTCTCTAAGTAGCTTTTGTGATTGAAAGCTGAATTACCAATTTTGACAAGACCAGTTAAATACTCTACACACTGGCAATAGCTACAATTTCCCAGCAAAAACTAGACTTTGAAACAGGAGACATAAGTTCAGTAAGGGAGGGGAGTTGATTTCACTATTTATTGTTAGCGTGGAGTTGTGTTTCAGTCCTAGATTGGGATCAACATTGAACCAGCCTACACTTGAATGAAACCCATTGTACCACCATGGTAAGTGGAGGACTGGGGCAGGGTATGACCTGAAAGGCAGGGAAGATGAGTGGAGTACGATATGGAATCTCTTTGATGAATACTTTGCAATCCCAGTCCAGCAAGTGAGAACTGGCTCGCACAGTTTGGGGTTCTCCCTAAAGTATGACTTAGCAGTTCAAATGCAGGTTTAACCCCAGATGTCTCAACTGTAAAATTGCGAGGAAAGTTCCTGCTTCCAGAATTACTGAAGAAATATAATGGGGCCAACTATTTGAAAGGGGCTTGAAAACATCAAAAATGCAATTTAGGTGCAGAATTATTTGTGAACATCTAAGATAGAAAACAGAGCAGCAA